>VYZX01004999.1:4271-21834 GCA_013401335.1 Brachypteracias leptosomus | reverse complement strand
CCCCCCTCCCCAAAGGAGCGTTCTCTGTGTTGTGATATACTTGTGGAAAAAAACCCAACAAACCCGATTTCAATTTTATGGGAAACTACTACAGCATCCTGGTAGCCAAACTTGTGTTCCTGAAGACTTTTGAATCTCTTATTGTGATGGCAATTTTTTTCCACTCATATTGATAATGGACACTTTCTCCTAATACATTCCCAAAAATCCCCAGTTTAGCTTTGCCTGGGCCTATGAATAATCCTGAAAAAACCTTATATAGGCAGAATGACATGGCTTTATTTCTCGTGTTATAATGTCTTAAAGTCACATGTTTGCAGTTAAGGATATTTTGTGTCTTTACAATTTTTGAATTCATGTATCTTGTGAAAGTGTCTTTTTAATTATATGGAAATGTTTTTGGACTAATAGTTGAATGAGATAGTAGTGAATTGAGCTACAAAATGTATTACGTAACTTGCAAGAACCTTGATAACCTTCTATTAAAGATTACTAGAGGCAAAGATACTTAGCATTTTTTTTTATTTTTTTTTTTCCTTCTGGTACTTGCCTTATAGGAACAGTAACGAGATCAAAAATTGCTCCCTTCTGAAGCAATTTTCCTGTTCTAATAGATAGTCCTAAGGTATGCTGTTCCTACTATTAAATAAAAGAAAGTAAAAGATGCTGCTGTGGTATCAGATCAAAGTAAGCTAGACACAGAGGTAACAGGGGACAGACCGAGGAAGAAATCATTGATTTGAGCCCAGTTTTTGTTCAAAACTTATGCCCAAATAACACTGCCTGGATCACTGAGAGGTGTTGGGTTCTGAGTGAATCAGGGATGCTTATTAAAGGAGTTAATCAGGAAATTGAGTACAGAGAATTATTTTCTTATACTAGCAATTATTTTCAATGGTCTATTTAACTAGAAATAGTGTTTCTGATTGGAAAGATGTGTGCTCATAAATATATTAATTAAATGGCAGTATGCAATATGCTATAATTATAGTTTTATGTTACTAGATATAACACAGAATGTTAATTCAGTCATAATTATAGATCTATTTTTAAACACATACTACCTTAGAGTATATGTAATAAGAAAATTTCTGTGGTAGCAACTCTTCTAAAGACTATGATGTTGGTGCTGACACAAACATATTGAAGTATTTTCAAGTTAATTCCTATAATGATTTTTCTTACGGCTTTTTCCAAGACTTCAGTTCATGGTAGAAGATTCTTTTGGAATCTAGATCTAGTAGCAAAACAACTACAAGATGCACATTGATGGTGACCATGTTTAGTCCAAGTCTTTTTTTCAAAAAGCGATAGAAAGCCATGTTACTATGTCCCTTCAATTTAAATGCTTATTTTATTCCAAAGACCAATAAAATATTAATTTGTTTTGTGAACTACAGATAGAGAATCAGAAATATTTATATGCAGGGAATTCAGAGATGGTGCTTGGAATTATTCCCTGGGAATAATTCCCATAGACAGAAGTGTTTAATAATCCTTTTGATAGTGTCACAATATAGATGTGGTTGGATGCAACTAAGTAATTTCTTATGTATGTCGCTTATTTAATTCTAGACCATAGTTTTCCAGACAGAAATTTCAAGGTCTAAAATTTTTAAAGTTATCAGTAAAACTTTTGTCTATGAGGTTGGATGTAAATGGACACAAGTGGAATGAACATTTTATTCTAACCTTAATGTTATGTATATTAAATTGAGATTTAGTGTCTGTGGCTTGTTCAGCAGATGTGTTTATAAGTTTCACTTATTTTACTGTGACAGAGCAGTAATAAAAAAGTTTTCTAAAGTGTAATCTGTATAAGAGTTTTAAATTTATCTATGCTGTCCATTAGGTGTAATCAACAGATTACTCATTTGAAGACATTTTTGTGTGGCAAAATAGTGGCCCTTAATTTTCACCAGTTCACTAGTTTACTTCTCATATTAGATGCTCCTTCATTAAATACCTGGAAGGTCAGTCAGAAGCATGAGGATTTTCCTCTGGTTCTGTATATGTAGAGTTAGGTTATCAGCCATTTTTCTTAAATTTACTGTGAACGTTTGTTCTGCTTGAAGCACTTGATTGCTGAGGCCAGAAAAATATTTTTATTTATTCTGAGAATTAGTTTGTGATTATCAATGCCAGTAGCTGAAAAATACAGGCTATTGTAAGGAATAACAGAGCAAGTTATTAGGTATTTGTATGGTACCAAGCAAATCCTCTCAGTAGAGATCACAGTATATAGGAATCTGTGCTAAATTGCACTTCCAGCGAGAGGCAACGTTAAGATCAAGCCAAACCTAGGAAACATTCAACCAACGTTCCTTCCAACCCAAACCATTCTATAAATAGCAAGTATAATTTATGCATAAACACTTTATTTCTGTTCCATGGGGAAGGAGATGTCTCTAGATGTTTTGCTGTTGAAAGCCTGCACAGATTTTCTTTTGAAATTAAAAGATATGCATCACCAATGAAAGGAAAACTTAAAATGGTTCCCATGCTTTTTCCGTCATGTGCAGGCAACAAAAGTTGTTAGGAGAACATTTGCTATTTCTGTATTGTCAGATTCACCATGCGGCAACCTTCAGCATCCCAGATGGGATTAAGCTGGTTGATAATCGTAGGCTTGGGTCATGACTGGAATCAAATAAATCTGAAGCATCTTCCTCAGTTTTATGTTTCTAAATATCTGCATTTATTACCAATTCTGTGGTCATCTGGAATGAAACATTATTTTAATTTATTTTTCGTTATGTGGGAAAGGGAAGGAAAGCTGATCAAGAACAAAGAACTACATTAAATCTATTCAGAAGCCACATGTTATTTCTGTTTGTTGGAATGAACCGTATCATTCCCACTTCCATTATATTTATTATTATAGCATCTGAGCAGAAGTTAAACTTGCTGATTTAAAGATTAAAAGAATTAAACTGATGCCTTTCTATCTCACTTCATACCACACATTACTAGATGATATTATTTAGTTTCCCAGATTATGATTCAGGTTATATACATTGGGTTTGTTTTTTAATTCAGAGTTGCTAATCTCTAAAAGCAGCGGGGGATAATTCTTCTATAACAATTGGAATACATATCTGTGTATTTCTCTTTTTTTCCCTCATGCTTTAAAGTATTTATAAAAATTATTTGTAATTCTCTCATGTATATTTTGTTGTGTACTGAATTTAGGGGCATTTTGACTGATGAACAAAAAGTTTGGAAAAAAGATCTGGGATACCCTGAGAAAAACATGAAAGAGTTAGCTTTAAAAGTTTTTAGGTTAAGTAGATTCCTTCTCAGTGTATGATAATCTGAAGGAGAAAAAAAAAGAAGATGAAAAATCTACTTAATATTTGAATGGCATTGCTTTATTTCACTAATTAGCCTTTATTTCTACTATCACAATGTGCTTAGCTACAGAGAGGACAGGTTGACAGAAGGTCTTTAAATCTGCTGTTGACTGAAGATCAAAAACCCAATCACTAAGATATGAAATTTTCTATCAGCTGCTACCTGGGTGCACATGGCTTCAGACTCTAACTGAAAACTGCTGTTTCTACCAAATCCTGCGCCAGCTGAAGAGCATTACAGCATTAATCTCTAACCCCCAAACCCAACAGGCAAAAATCCCGTTATATTGTGCTATTACAGAGTAGGATGAATACTCCTGGGATGAAGATGCCTATTGTTCTCATGTCTGTTGTGGGTCAAAGCACATGGCTCTTTAATTCTGCAGGAATATCTGTAGATCAAATGAGCTCTAAACTCTAGAAATGTTAGAAGCTCCTTCATCCCTGGGGTTGTGTTTCTTAGCCAGATGGACTAGTCCGGGTCAGATGCATTAGAACAGCAATGGCTGCTTGGGTTTGCTTATAGAAGGAGAGGTGCATTGCTGACTGCACAGCTGCTACAGTGTCCGTAAAATAATAATGATGCAATAAAATCCCAGTTACCAGGTATTTAAAACAGACAATATACAAATTGGTAGAAATAACTTAATTTCTGACAATATACAAATTAATAGAAATAACTTAATTTCTGATAGAGTACCAAACTGAAGAGAGCTCATCTGTCCCAGGCTAGTGTATGCAGTAGCTGTGAATGAGGAGAGTTAGCCCTGTGACTTGGTCACCTACATCAAAATTAGTTATTTCTATTAGTAAAGATCTTTGGGAGTAACAAGGGATTTTAAAAACTCTAATGTGCTCAAACTATAAAAATATGGGGCCCTCTTTTGCTGCTGCCATGAATGACCCATGATTGGTATTTTTCGTTCATGTTATCTTTGAAATTTTCCTATACTCTATTGATGGAATGTTTGTTGAAGAAAAAAGGATAAAAGATCATCAGAGGTGAAATCAAGAAGTTTTATATTCTCAAAAAACCCTGCTTAATACTGCAGACTTTTTACCCCAGGGTACACACGTACACTTTATGTTAAGTCAGAGCCCACATTAGAACTGCAATTCAGTTCAAATTCATATTAAAATGTACTTTGAGTTTTACAACTTTTTGGATGCCTTGGGAAGGAAACATACTAGTCTTGATTCTCAGACTAAAGAAATGACAAGTCAAAAGTGGTTTAGGAAACAACATTTGCTTTGAAAAGATGCCAACAAGAAATAATGAGGTTAGCTACTGTTTTCCAGGAGTTGTGTGATGAGTATTCTAAAGTTAGTCTTCAGCCTTAGCTGAATCTCTGCCTTTCACCTGAGAGCAAAAGCATTTTTTTTTCCTCTCTATTTCAATCCAATGTCAAACAGGTTAATTTAAGCCACAGTGAGAGCAGAGCAGGAGCCATCACTCAGATAAGTGGTGTCTTGTTTGCTGCTGGCTATTGCTTGTTAATGAGTCTTGTGCCTCTAAGCTGTAAGCTGAGGTCCTCCGTTATTTCTGGACACAACAGCAATGATGTCTGGAGAAGTTTTGATGGGTTATCTGGAAGTAAGTAAAAAATACTTATCCATTGCAGTTTACCTTGAGTTAAACACTAGCAACAGCTTGGAATAATGAGAAGAAACAGGCTCCTATCAAGCAAACCAAGCTGAACTCATACATCTGCAATAGGATTTTCCACTGATACCTTCAGTGTGAATAATTGGGTGGTTGTTGGGGTTAAACTACCATGGGTGGTTGTTTTCTTTCCTTCCTCTTTCATTTTTTGTTCCCTTATATCTTTTTGCTATATACCTCATTCATCTATGTTTCAGACTGTTTCCCCAGCAGTTTGTCAAGATCCAGTATATGACTCCTTTTCCAAGATGTGCTTGTAGTTCAAATGTTTACCTGATTCAGTGAAGGGTGGAAAAGAAAGCGATTATCAGCATCAGAGACAGTTGTTCCATTCTATTGCTTTGTGAAAGGAAGACCACTTTCTTCTTCAGGACTACCTAAACTTTCAGCTGACAAACATTCAAAACTTTTTAGTATCTTGCTAACCCCCAGAAAATAACAGAATAAAACCTGAGCCATCTACAGAAACAACCATAAATGATACAGGGACTGATTGTCACAAATGTCAGGCTGCCATTTTTGCATAGGGTATGTTTTTGTCTCAGATAATTTTTTTTATTGATGTATCAAATCCAGGGACATTAGATCCCCTGAATTTTTAGCAATCACTTATTGTTATCTAGAATGGAAGCATTTCTTTTGCATTCAATGTTTCTTCAGCTGTAATATAGACCTTCATTAGCACTCAAGACTTTATGTGTATACCAGACCCAGCTTCTGAATGTTCTTTTTAAAATGAAAGTCATGTGACTTTTATGGCAAATGCCTTCAGCAATTTGTGAGAAGTAAGCAGTTGGTTTTATTTTCATTCAGAATTAATTTCAGCCCAGAGACCAAGGAGTGTGTAGTCATAAAAACAGGATATTTATTACTAGGTGAGGACTGACATATATCTTCAGGGTAGTTCAGAGAGCTTCACTTTCATTTATTATCCTGTACTTGCTCTTGTAGGATCTGGGATCCTAGCTTTTTGAAACTGGAGAGTGAAGAATACAGGAGAGGGAGGAGGATTCCTCTCTTTTAATTTCTACTCCAGCTGAATAATTCAGTCTTGAAATAAATGGAGTGTGTTATTTACCAGTGTTCTCAGCTTGAAACTTTTCTTTAGCTATAAATACATTTTAAAGATTTGAGAGGAAAACTACTTCTGACTTGAATTAAGCAGTTATTAACTTTGTTTCTCCACTTCAAGTGAACACCAACAATATTTGAAAGTGAAGTTGCTCAAAGCCTGAAAGACTTTACAAAACAGTAACTGGGAAAAAAAAAAGCTGCTTTACCAGCCCTTTATAGCAATGATAGGGCTCTTCAAGGTAAATTGTATTGAGGAAGCATATATTTAACCTTTATTCTTTATCTGAAACAGCTTACAATTATCAAAATCTCATTTTTTATGTATTTTAATGCAACCTCACAGTTTTCAAGTCAGGATAATGAAGGGTAGTTCAAATTAATTTTTTAAGAATTGAGTGTGAAATCCTATTGCTTATTTATAACACATTATTGATACATCAAAGTTCATAGGAAAAATAATAAGTAAGCCTCAGTAAGAAAACATAGAAGTGATAGAAGTTACTTATAGAACTGTTTATATTTATTTCCCCAGCTTGCCTTTTCTTCATGTGCTGATAATCACAATAGAACAACAGTACAACCATGTTTTCCTGTGGACCAACACCTCTTATTCTCCTAAGTTGACCAGATGCATGGAGACCATTTAATTTTAGTATTCTGTATTGTTAGGTTAGCTGCTTTTGTTCCTCAGACTTGTAGATTTGTTGTTAGATCTAATATCACATTCTTTCTTAACAATATGACATGTTACAGAGATGAAAAACAGAATAAAAAAGAGATTGCTTTGAAAGCTTGGTTTTGATTATAATGGTGATTTGAGTTTCTCTAAGTTCCAGAAGTCTGTTTTGTGCATGAATACTTATTTATTTGCCACATTTTATTCTTCCTTCATGTTTTCACCCACTTTTCTGTTTCCTCAGCATTTCCCAAACATCCCTGATCCTTTTAGGTAGTAAATAATTAGAGCAGGAAGGGCCATTTATTTTGTTTATATATGTGTTCCCTCTTGGTAAGTTTCCCTTCTTAAAGACAACTTCAGCAAAATAAATTTGAAATTTCAGAAATGTTTGACTGCATTTGAATAAGCTTATGTCCCCACAGAACTATTTTGTTTGTTTTACTTCATGCAAATAGCATGGTTAACATGCACTAAGTTTCCTGTTGAAGTATTAACAGAGGGTAACAAAACTGGAAAGTAGATTTGAATCAATTGAGCTTGAATTGCTGAATTTAGGCTGATAGCAATTTTTGTAGGTAATTTAAAAAAGAACCCCTCTTAATACATGCTGAAAGATGATAATGTTATTCTACAGTTAAGTAATTTGTCTTGGAAATTATGCATAGTAGGAAAAAGGTAACAAGTCATGTTAATTGCCTTATTTTCTTACACAAAGCCTCATTATATTAATTTATTAGTTATTATATTTGAGGAAATTTGTTAATATATTTTCTTGGTGTATTTACTTGAAGGGCAGAAATAAATGCTTCTACAGGAGACAGATGGCAAAATAATTGCATGCTGAATTTATTAACACTGAATAGAAAGATCTACTACATCAACCGTTGTGAAAGCTGCTGTCATGGCCAGCCTTACTTTGTTGTAACTCCCACACATAGCTTTGAAAATGTATCCCTCAACAGCTGTCTGGTTAAATGGTAGCTGTAGAGCGAATTCTAACTTCTTTGACTTTCTAAAAAAGAAATCAGTCACTGTGTGGCTTATTAACATAATTAGTCATAAAGATGCAAGCCTAAAGATGTACTTGCTAATTAACCATCTGAAATCTGATGTTTCTTCCCCTTCTTTTCCTTCCCTCCATTAATCCTTCTAATTTGTTTGAAGTGAGGATTGCATCATGACTTCTAAAAATCATTGACTCTGATCTTCTTTCATCCTGAAGCATCTGACCTGGGGAATTCAGATAGAGTGGACAAAGTCATGTTACATTAAAAGTTGTTCTTGTTGTCTGTTGTTCTTTGTGGATTCTTTGGGAGGTGGAATTTTTCAAGTTTTTAAATGGATCTTTTCACACTTGGTAAAATGTCAATAAAAGGTTAGAAGCTATGTTCTGGATTTCTCTTTATACATTGTAGGAGGCTTTTTCATTCATGGTCAGATGAGTATAATATCTTCTCTGTCATCTTTTGACAAAACCTGTAAAGATATTAATTTACACTGTTACCAGTTTTGCACTGCATAAAGGACACTTATACTTAGTTAAGTGCTGAACTACCAGTGAAATAAATAGGGATCTCATGCTTTAGGTGCCTATGAATACTCCCTGGTACTTAAGTGAATCCAAATGACACAACTACCTTCAAATCTCTGGCTTTGAAGGAGTGCTTTTGTATTTCTGCACAGAAGTAGGGAAAGTAGTCAAATGTTCAGGAAAACCAAGTTGAACAGGGATGTTGGAGTGTTTTTATTGCTGTTTTCAGTCTTTCCTGGTATTACTTCTAAAACTGATTTACATACTGACATATTTTGTAGTGTAAACTCCAAAACACTGGAATCAAAACTTACATTCATAGTGTAACACCACTTGTGAGAAGCTTAACGTTGTGGAATTCAAAACAAAGGTTTTGACTGGTAGAGCAATCTGAAATTCCAGATGTTTGTTTTACCTAGCTCTAGATGTGGGGGAACAACTGTGACAAAATAATGCATGTGTTTAGTTATCTGCTCCCAAGGAGAGGAAATATAGCTCAGAAATCATAAAAGAGGCTGCTGATCAAGTGAGATGTCTCACAAGGACAATCTCAAACTCCTCCTTATTAACTGTGAAGCTGAGAACAGAAAACATGAGATACTCTCTGCTCTGGTTAATTTAGAAACTGGTCCATACTGGGACCAGTGTTTTTTAAGATCTTCATTAATGCCATTGACAGTGGCATTGAGTGCACCCTCAGCAAGTTTGCTGATGACACTAAGCTGAGCAGTGCAGTGAGTACGTCAGAGGGATGGAATGCCATCCAGAAGGACTTGGACAAGCTGAAGAGGTGGGCACATGTGAACCTCACGAGGTTCAGCAAGGCCGAGTGCAGGGTCCTGCACCTGGGCTGTGGCAACCAGTGGTACCAACATGCTAAAGAGCAGCCCTGTGGAAAAAGACTTGGAGGTACTGGTGGATGAAAAGCTGGACACGAGCCACCAATGCTCAATTGCATCCCAGAAGGCCAATTGCATCCTGGGCTGCGTCAAAAGAACTGTGGCCAGCAGATCGAGAGAGGTGATTCTGCCCCTCTACTTTGCCCTGGGGAGACCTCACCTGGAGTACTGCGTCCAGCTTTTAAGCCTCCAACACAAGAAGGAGTTACAAAGATGATTAGAGGGCTGGAACACCTCTCCTATGAAACAGGTTGAGAGAATTGGGCCTGCTCAATCTGCAGAAGAGAAGGCTCCGGGGGAACCTTATTGTGACCTTCCAGTACCTGAAAGGGGCCTATAAGAAGACAGGGAAAGAACTATTCATGAGGGTTTGTAGCGACAGGATGAGGGGTAATGGCTTTAAGCTAGAAAAGGGTAGATTTAGGTTGGATATTAGAAAAAAGTTCTTTAATATGAAAGTGATTGATCACTGGAATAGGTTGCCCAGAGAGGTGGTGGAGCCCCCATCTCTGGAGACGTTCAAGGTCAGGCTTGATGGGGCTCTGAGCAGCCTGACCTAGTTAGAAACGTCCCTGTTTATTATAGGGGGGTTGGACTAGATGACCTTTGGAGGTTCTTTCTAATCATTCTATGATTCTATAATCTAACATAGTGTGCATATGTTTAGATTTTTTTAACTGCACTGCTTATTTTAGAAGTGATAATCACCACCTTTTACATCACAAATTCATGCAGAATTCATCTGTGAAATGGTAGATCTGGGTTTTGTACCATTTTTACTGGAAGGTTTAATGCCGTGTTTCCTAGGAAAGTATCCTAATGGCCTAATTAAAAGCCAACATAGGCTCTGCTGAACTCTGCAACTGTGTAAACTTCATTAAACAGAAGCAAACAGGAAGGAAAGGAGTGGTAGGAAGGTCTTACTCATTGCTCTCAGAATTGGTTTTGCATTGTTCAGCACCATAAAGATGAAATTGTCCTCTGAATTAGAGCTAGGAGTCCTCAGTCTCAAGTGAGTGGACTTTAGGTCTTCTTTTTGCTCTCTATTTTTTTGGTTCCATGACTGTCTCTCTCTCCAACAAAACTCGAGGCTAGCTCTGTCTGATTTGGCATATAGGCTGCTAATTAGGGGGGTTTTGCATGTTAAGAATTGAGGCTCCTTGGAGAATTTGGCTACTGTGCCTGTGTTCTGTACACTAAAGAGTTGGACAAATTTTCCTGACTCTTCAAATTACAGATATTCTGATTGCACAAGAATTACATACTTGGAACATTTTTGACTTGAATGAGGACCTGTCTTGCAAATTGAAGTACCTCCAGACTGAGAGACAAATGCTGAGCAAGGTTTTGTGAATCCAGTTTGAGGTTTATATAAGATAATATTTAAGAGCCTAAGTCTTGACTTTAAGTGTTGATGTACACTTGCACAATGCTAGTGAAGTTTGGCACCAGTCTTTCATTTACCACTGCCAAGATTCAAGGGCAAAATATTTTGTTGAATTTTCTGTGTAATACTTAATTTGAAACTATTAAAGAGGCAGCTACTGCAGGATGCCTTTCAACAATTAACAGATCAGAGCTTATGAACAGTAAGCAAGCAGCAGGTTGGTGGAAAAAAATTAAAGTAATCAAGTAGCAGGTAGCTGTGACTGCAGACTTTTATGAAAGAAAAGATACACCTGCCTACTGTGTCAAATTAAAACACTGACAGTTTCATTTCTTCTAGCATGAAGCTGATCAATATTGTGTAGAGTATGATTAAGCTGGAAGTGAAACTTACAAGTATTACAGTCAACATTAACATTTATTTTAAATTATTTTCTTTTGTGACTAAGGAAGAGAGAGTAATGTCAGACAGAGTTTGTCTTATGTCTATTTTCTCTCCCTAGAGTCAAGAAAACTCTGCAAGGGAATTAGTAATTACCTTATTATATGCTTGTGGGTTTAGTAAAGAAGTTCAAGTGTGTAAGAAAAAGTATCAACCAGATTAACTACAGCAAATGAATTAGACGTGTTTGTGATAAAAGAGCAGCAAAATTTTACAAAATAGTTTTTGAAGTCACAGAAAATCTAGCAAAAGATCCCCAACTTGCAACCCCCTCCTGAACTGAAATGGGTTCAGATTTTTGTTGCTGTTAGAAAATTTAGTAATTATCAAAGCATGGAATATGGCGTAAAGTTTCAATAGTTACAGAGGTGTACATGTACAAAGATGTATAGTACAGGCTCCATGTACTATATTTCTCAGGACCAAGTACTGAATCACTTTTTTTTTTTTTAATTATGCAACATTGCAGTGTACATTAGTGAGCAAAGCGAACACCATGGCTCATGACCCCAGATTATTACAATATCAGCAGAAAACTGGAGGTTTAAAATTGCTGACATACCTGATATTTAAAACTAGGAGCTAAGCCTGGAAGAGAATCCTCTGTTCTACATCACATCTTGATTCTCTGTGTACTCATTACAGGTCAGTTTTCTGCATGCTGCCTGCTTTATTTTGCTACTTTCAAAGTATCTCATGCTTTTAGTTCCATTAAGAAAATAGTTGGCTCCTAGCTAACTAGTTTATTTGAAACAGTTATTAGCAATGAATGTGCATAAGTACATTTTAATAGAGATAATATCTTCTCAAATTTAGCTGGAACTTACTATCTGAAGTGATAGAACATTGAGCCAGGTGATTTCAAGATTATAACTGCTCCCAGCCATTTTTAGTGGAGTTGTAAAATTGGAAAATCTGATCAGGAGTGTTCTATGGTAAGAATGCAATGAGATTTGCTTAAAAATCCCATAGTGTTTTTCAAAACAAAAATTGCCTTTCATCTATTCTGAATGGTTTTCGTTCTTGCAATTTAGATCTGAGCTATTAACATACTCTTGGACAGTTCCAAGGTTTATTCTATAATCATGTGAGAGGTGAGTTTATACTAAAATAGAATTTTTTGAAAAGTGAATCTGTTAAGAAAACCATAAAAGACACCAATTTCTATTTTTGTATTTGCTTAATATTATGCATGTAAGTAGTTCTGCTTGAGTTCATTTCTCTAAAGTTAATAGGAACCTTTCAATTGAAGTCTTTCAGTAGAAATTTTACTGTGCTTTTGTTTGGGCTCTGAGGACCCTATTTAAAAAAAGTATTTTATTACCTAAACATGTAGATGAGTCACAAATGCAGGTGTTTTTGAAAACCATAATACACTGATATACCTGAAAAATATGTACATATGTACTGTATGAAAAATTTATGTCACTGAAAGCGTTGTGCATTGATTTGCCATGATTATCAGATGTGGAAGATTTGTGGAGAATAGAAGACAGCAAATCATCCTAACTATGTAACCTCCCAAAGAAACGTAATTTAAAATGTAATTTGCCCCTTTGTATGAAATGAGTTTTAACATGAACGCTTCAGTAAACAAATATACCTATGTAATTAAAGGAATACACAAAATGTATTTAAAGCTCACAGAAGGAGAAATGTGATATAAGGCCATTTCATCTTACCATCATTTTCATTGCCAATGAGACACAGGTGTATGCTACATAAATAAGAAAAAATGTGTGATGGATGTGATTTTTATTCCTCTCAAACATCCTTTTTCTTTTTTCTCTCTGTTCTAATTAGGTAGTTTCCAGCTGCTCAGTATTTGCTCCTGAGATATGCCACTGGAGAATCATATCCCAAACAAAACACAAACATTCTCAATGCAGCATTCTCTTAAAATAGAATTAGAAATGTTTTATGGTAGACTGTTAAATAGAGTTAGAGAAAAAAACCCCAACAACTAACAGTATTGCAACAAAAGCAGTGAAGAGAAAAATGCATTTAAGCTTAATGTAAAAATAGAATGAAAGCCATATATGCAGTGGGAGGAGAGTGTAAGGTCTCTTGCAAAAAAGTGACTTCTATATGAATGAAAATTACTTGTGTATAATTCTCTAATGGTAAAAAGTGCATCTTTCCACAGATTAGCTGCAGTTGAATCTACATCCCTAAAAATGGGATGGGCTTTAAAGAAACCAAACTGGAAAAATGGTAGAGAAATGCAGCTTCACAGATTTAGGCTTGCCTGGTTCATAGTTTGATGTGATTCCACATGGTGTGATGGACAAATGTTGTAACCAGGTCTCTAGAACAGGGCATGAAACCAAACATCCCAGGCAGTTGATGTGGGCTAAAGAAATGCTTTTACCTACAAAGACAGAAATTTATTCTTAGTCTGACTAGGTAACAGAGAAGGTGGTTACAGGGAGTTCTTGACCAAAGGTGTATGAGATGAAAGATTTCTTCCTTCTCACTCTTGAGTGCAGCTGTGTTTTTATATGTATGTGTTTTCCAACACAGCCTGTTTACTTGCTCTATCTTATTGGTCTGCAAGTTCTATACTCTGAGTCTTAAAATCTATGGGATGTTTCATTTATAGTGGATATCAGCTCTTTGTTCTCTCTCTGTTACTCTGAAAGTCAGTTTTTCCCTGCTACCAAGGTTACATCCCTCCAGCAACAGTTAACTGACCCTTACAGATTTGTGTTTATATCTCCCAGACCTCTGATCATCCTATGCTTGTACTGTTGGGGTCCCTTGTTAAGGTCATGTTTTATTTTCTCCAGTGGTCAAGCTGTAATTTCCTGATAATGTAACAAGCATTTTATTAGCACAACCTGTTCACACATACAGTCCCACCCCAAAGTCATTGAGTACTTGACTCTGCAAAGATAGGCTAGATACCATTAGGAGATACACAGATAGATACACATATATAATGCTTTCAGAACTTCTTGTTATTCATGTCTATTAGTTATAGCAGCAACCCCAGTACATAATCAAAGTTGTTTTGCAACACAAATAATGAATTGCTCTTGTTTGTTTTGTTTGCTTAAAAAGTCTGGGAAAGTCATCATACATGGTAAGCCAATGTATTTTATTTGGCTGCCCTTGAACTTCCCATTTCCTTTCTGCATTTAAATATATGAAGCTGTTTGAAGTACTTCTTTCTGGTGGCCCACAGGGAGAAATATGAATAGGTAACTGCAAGTTTCTCTGCCACTTTCCAATTACATGTACTTCTAGCCTGCCCCTGTGAGCTGGCACCTGAGACATGCATATGGGATATATAGGTGGGATGGCAGGAGACCCTTCAGCAACAGCCATTGGACTGCATAGGCACGTGGCTTTCTTCTGGAGGGGATTGATGCAGCTGCACACGCTGCCTGTGACCAGAGAGTTAACACAGGTGCTGGAGTAGTCCCTGGTGGTCTCAAAAGCTGCTAATTAGTGTTAGAGGCACCTGCTGCTGCTCCTCCCTATTGCTCTCACTCACCTTCACCCAATCAAGAAAGCAAGTTTATTCTCCCAGGGCACAAGACACATTTTTTCATCCCTGCTATCTTTCCAAAGGATCAACAAGATTTTAAAAGTGGTTTTCCTTCAGTTTCTTACAACTGTACAACTTGTGAGTACGAAGCAGGATGCTGGTGTTTTGTTGAGTATTGGAAAATATATATAGAGAGACCTTCAACTTTAAAAGTCATCTGTAAGTACTGAGGTTTTACTTATTTATTAATGAATAAAATCCTCTTAGTGTTTCAGCTGCATAGTTCAAGAAACTAATATCAATGTTGAAAGACCTCTCTGCTTTCTGTAATTAAAGCAAAAAAAGGTGTAAAGGCTTGAAGCTTTATTGCTAAGGGAGACCTTCAGAGAAATTTAAAGTATACAATCTGAGCATTCAAAGTTATTGCTGCTGTTGGAAGAAATTCCACAATTCTGGAGTAACTTGTAATGAAATACCTTGGGATTTTTAATATTGTTTTCATTGCTAACCATCAGAGATTATTTTGAGATTTGCTAGCCAAGTTCTTTATTTTTTTTTCCTATTAATTGTAAATTAATACATCTTTATGGGTTTTTACGTTCTAGTTTTAAAATATTGCCTGCTTCTTGTAGTGTTTATTTGATAACAAGCTGCCTTTCTTTATAGACTTGTCATATAAACTGCAACTGTTAGTTTAGTGTTTTTTGTTCGTAGGAGATTTTCACTGTGTAGAGTATAATCTGTCTACTCAAATAATATAGCTTTTGATAAAATTAATTATAAACCAAATTTCTGGGGGAAAATACTAAAGAAAACTTAAGAAAACAAAAGAATATTTTTAAAATTTCCTAGGTTTCTGCTATTTATAGTTTGCAGGGGGCAACGGTTGTCCCTATTTCCTGTTAAAATTGTTTGGAGGAATTATTTAGATGTGAATATTCTTTCTGTTATATATCTGAAATTCCAAATGCTTATCAGATGCCAGCAAAAAATGGAAAATTTTAGAATAAGATTTTCAGCTGTTGCTGTGCCTACACTTAACTCTTCTATGCTCAAATTAAAAGTGAGTATAAGATCCTTCCTCTTCCTCATGGCTATAGCTTCACATGTCATCTAATTCTGAAGTTTTGTTGTAGCCTAATGGTAATATTATTGTATTCTGTTCTTCCTTTCCTAAAAGCTCAAGCTCAGCTATCTTCATGGCTTCTCCTATTTCATACTCTCTCAAGAATTATATTTGCCCCTAGTCAAGCTTGAGGATTAAAAACCATTCAAACAAATGTTAGCTTAAGAAATGTTTATGTCAGACTGGGTGATCACAGATATAAAGCTACTCTAACATCCTGGGGAGTTGCATACAATAGCTTTCTTAAACAGCCATGCGTTTGATGAGTGCTTTTAAAATCCCACATTCTTAGTAACAGTATTTTATTTATGCATGGCTCATTCCCTGTAATGACAGATATTCTGGCTTTGAAACAAAGCAGATTGTGGAAAAGCAGTGTCAGAAATTCAGAAGTGCTGGCATTTAGAGAAAATCATGACTAGTGATTTTTATTTGAATTAATTTTTCTAATCTCTACAACCATGCACTATAATTTCTTGTGGGGTTTTTTAATCGCTTTCCGTATTTTGAGTGATAGCGAGTAAGCAGTCAGAAACCAAAAACTGTGGTGATGCAAAGGACAAACATGATCAATTTTGGTGTTTCTAAAGTAGAATATAAAGAACGTAAGTCTATTGACATTGTTAATAGGGGATAAGCTTAAGACACTCTCATCCTGATGCCATCCTACCACTGCCTCAAAACCAAGGAATATCACACAAGATTTTGTAGTGACTCAGACTTGGGGTTAATATCTTGTGTAAAAACTGTTTACTTTCTATTGAGCCATAAGACAGCTTGTCAAGAGTTGTGGGAGCAGAGCTGAGCATCTCTGCTTGCAGAGACTTGAACACAAATAATACATATTTGTAACTGAGGTGATAAGATGCAGCATACTCTGGCATATTTTACCAATGTTGAGATAAAATGCTCAGCTTGGAACTTATGCTTCTACTGACCCTTTGGAAGAGAACTTTCAGGGCTGGAGGTGGATAGGTTAAATATTAATCTATCCTGCCAAAAAGATTGGGGGAGGAGAACCCTTAGTTTTATTTCAGTATTCTTGCAAATTTATATTTATAATGGTTAACTTAATGCATGGAGATGTTGGAAAAAAAAGAATGAAGGTTACTTGACTGTGTCTCTGTGGACAAAATGGGATTTACTTGGCTACGTAAACCTAAGGCATTTTGTAAGACTTGCTAAGATACTGTTTCATGTTTACAAAGGTGTGTTGGCATTCTGTGTGTATATGTGCGTGTGTTCTCTGTGTGTGCCTACTGGGAACAGGTGCTTAGTCTCACTGCTGGTTGGACCTGGGAGTACGGACCTGTGCCAGACTACCAGATCTGACCCTACTCGTCTAATAGGCTGTTTCTAAATACAGCAGATTAACAGGGTTTTTTATTTCTAAACAATGTCTTGTTAGTGGTTGTTTTGGAAACAAAATGAAGTTTCTGCCATGATCATACATGTTTTGTGTTTGAGGAGGAACAAAGAGTATTTTCAAATAAGAATGACCATACAGGATCTGACCAAAATTTTTGGTGAGCCAGGTACCTTGTCTTGGACAGTGGCAAGCAGCCTTTGTTTATAATCATAGAATCATATAATAGTTTGGGTTCAAAGGAACCTTTAAAGGTCATCTAGTACAACCTCTCTGCAGTGAGCAGGACATCTTTAACTAGATCATGTTGCTTAGACCCCCATCGAACCTGACCTTGAATGTTTCCAGGGATGGAGCATCTTCCATGTAAAAAAACTTCTTCCTTCTATCTAGTCTAAATCTACTCTCTTAGTTTAAAACCATTACCCCTTGTTCTGTGAAAAAATCTGTCCCAATCTTTCTTGTAGGCACCCTTTAAGTACTGGAAGGCTGCAATAAGGCATCCTTGGAGCCTTCTCTTCTCCAGGCTGAACAATCCCAACTCTTTCAGC
>VYZX01004998.1:8715-38747 GCA_013401335.1 Brachypteracias leptosomus | reverse complement strand
TAACAAGGGCAAGTGTCGAGTCTTGCATCTGGGCAAGAACAACCCCAGGCACCAGTATAGGCTGGGGACTGAGCTGTTGGAGTGCAGCATAGGAGAAAGGGACCTGGGGGTTCTGGTGGGCAACAGGATGAGCATGAGCCAGCAATGTGCCCTTGTGGCCAAGAAGGCCAATGGCATCCTGGGGTGTATTAGAAGGGGTGTGGTTAGTAGGTCAAGTGAGGTTCTCCTCACCCTCTACTCTACCCTGGTGAGACCACATCTGGAATATTGTGTCCAGTTCTGGGCCCCTCAGTTCAAGAAGGACACAGAACTGCTTGAGAGAGTACAGCGCAGAGCCACTAAGATGATTAAGGGAGTGGAACATCTCCCTTATGAGGAAAGGCTGAGGGAGCTGGGTCTCTTTAGCTTGGAGAAAAGGAGACTGAGGTGTGACCTTATTAATGTTTATAAATATGTTAAGGGAGAGTGTCAGGAGGATGGAGCCAGGCTCTTCTCAGTGGCATCCAATGATAGGACAAGGAGCTACAGGTGCAAGTTGGAACATAGGAGGTTCCACATAAATATGAGAAGAATCTTCTTCACAGTGAGGGTGACAGAGCACTGGAACAGGCTGGCCGGGGAGGTTGTGGAGTCTCCTTCTCTGGAGACGTTTAAAGCCCACCTGGATGTGTTCCTGTGCAACTTGATCTAGGTGATCCTTCTCCGGCTGGGGGACTGGACTAGATGGTCTTTTGAGGTCTCTTCCAATCCCTAACATTCTGTGATTCTGTGAAAAAGAGAGCACTAGCACATAAGAACATAATGTATGTAGATATTTTTTCCTTTTCATAATGGAATACTGTGGGGGTTTACAGTCATTTAAAGAGATTTTTTTTGTTCTTTTTTTTTTTTTTTTTAATAAATCCCAATACTAAAGAGCAGTTGTCATCCTAAATCTTAACTAAAGATTATTTGGAAAGCACAATTAATGGCTATGAAATAACGCTACATCTGAAAAGTTAGATAATTAATGAGCAATACCTGATGTACTGGTGACTGCAAACAAATGCATCTCCACTTTAAACTTAATAGACACAAATCCTAATTCACCTAGAACAACAATAATAAAGCTCAAATATGAACTGACCTGATTCTTTTCACACCAGCTCTGGAGGAAGAAATCAAGACAGATATATCAGATGTCAGTTTACCCCCAACTATCTGATACTGTAGTTGCTTCTGCTGTGAGAAGTCTTAAAGTACAGTCTGGAGAAATATCCATATCGCATTGGTGAAACACTGTCAAGGTACCTTCTGTAACACTCACAAGCACAAGAAAACCTTGCTGCTCCTCCCAAGGTCACCAGCAAGGCACATGTGCAATAATGATAGCAAGTGTTGCTCACAGAGGAACCAGCAAAGAAGGGGATCTGGATGTCCTTCCCTCCACCATCACTGTTACACCTTATATTGCTGTCTGCTACTCGCCTCCTGTGATTGATAGAAACCAAGGAAACTGTCTGAAAGTTTTTCTTGTTTATCAGGAAATTCTCTGCTGTCCTGGGCTGGCTTGAATCTGGCCTCTAGATGCCCAAGTACACAGAAAGATTACAGGAAAGCTGCCTACTTAGAAGAAATAAATGCATATTTTAAACTTATTTTTAAAGATTGAGTAATAAGTATCTTAGAATATAGTAGAGAAAATATGGTTTGTACATGAGGGCATCTATTTTATGCAAGTATATCCAGTTTCCTGGGGTCAAGAAACAGCAGTGTACATATATTTTACCAGCAAGAAAGAGAGGTGTGAGGTAAGAGGGGGAAGGACTTATTAGATGAATATGTATCTTTGTTCATTTTGGTCCCAAAATGCTGAGCCTCACTGCCAGAACTGCAGCCTATGTGCTGTCTGCAGGCTCAGGGGACAAGTATTCACCTTCACAGCTCATTGGCAATTTGCTGTAGGACCGTGATCCCACAAAGGCAATGCATTTCCTCCCTGTGAAGGTGCAAAGCCGTTCATCATTTTCATGAGAGTACAAAACACCAACATACTTCTATTAATGCAGCGAACTGTGTGTTGAAAATGTGAATTCCCTCTATAGGAAGTGAGGTAGTTCAGCTCATTCTGATTTCCAATTCAGAGACTTGAAGACAAAGCTATAACATGGCTTGAGTGGAAGTATCTCATAAAAATAAGCCAACACTGCCCTCCTAATTTTTCTTACTAAATAGGTCCATCTCTTAGCACAGTTTACTTGCTTGTTCAGTAACCTAGGGCTGAATTCACTGACACCACCATATGGAAACAATACCCAGGAGGACAGGATTTTTCTCCATCTGTCATAGTCCTACAGCCCTTTGTCCAACTATTACCACTAAGTTTGTGTGCACAATTCAGTGACAAGAGCTCAATGCTCTGCCAGTGTCATTTTATCTTTCACAGAGCTCAGGACAGTTCAGCAGTACAATCTGGATGCTGTGGAGTGTTGCAGAAAAATGTTTACACATCACACCAGTGTTTTGCAGCCCTCAGACCTGTCTGAGGTTCCTGAATGTGGCTGCATTTATGAAATTCATTTTGCACGTTTAGTTGCAAAGTGAATGCCACCTACTAGGCCTAACAAATTACCCTGATCTACAAAAACGACATGATCTGAAAACCAATAATTCAATGGAAGTCTAAGGAAACTGATAAATGCAATGATTATATTTTTATCATGCTGATCAGCCCAGCACACAATTCATAACAAGCTATATACATAAGGCTTCAGCACCTCTGGGCTCTTTCTATGCAATCCATCCATCCATCCTTTAGAAGCAAGAACTCTAATAAAGAGATCAGTTGGATAATTCCAAGCGATTCAGTAAATCACAAAATCATCCTAAATTTGTCTGTTTGCATTTGTGAATCAGCACCCTTGACTCCCCTTCCTTCTGGATTAGCCCCTTCAATCATACAATGAAACAAGCCATTTTGCCTTTGAGTCACTTGATCCAGAAGTAACATTCTTTTTGATCCAGCCATTTGTATTTGTGCTCAACCAGTCTAACTGCTAATACAAGTATGATCTGCACTGTTTGGACTTGGAGCCATTTTCCAAAATCTAAGACTCAGCAGAGAAAAAAGAGAGGTGTTGGAATTGCAGGTCACCTCTCAATGTGGATGAGTTTATTGAAATCCCAGTGAAAAGCTACTATTGTGCAGTAAGCAATTTTCAAGTGTCAATAAAGCAGCCACTTTTGCCAAGCAGCACCCCAGCTCTCAAGACTGTAATAAATACTTGAGCATCCTGCCAAATTTCAGTGCAAACAATAAAGTGTTTTCTGTTATCAGAGCATGAAAAGTACTCTTAACTATTGTGACTTGCCCCTTAACTTGAGTTCAAGGAACCCCCCAAAATCACTATCCCCTGAAAGGCAGAGCTCATTTAAGCAGGCAGCAGCCAAGCCTGGCTGGGGAGAGCTGGAGGCCTGACATTAATAAGGTGCTCTATGCCTGAAAGATCATTAAGGGAAAACCTTAATTAGGTGTTATAATAAGGGGATATGAAGAGTCATAAAGTGTATAAATGTCACAAGCTTTCTATGAGGCTTCTATGTTAAAAGTCTTCCTCATCTTAGCTCCTCTGGGTAAAATATTTTCCTTCTGCTGCTGCTCCTCTTAAAATATTTTGATAATGACAGGGAAAATGATAATTTCAGCTGCCAGGGTTGTGGGGATGACAGTGCAGATTACTTCACTGGGGAGAAACGGGAAGTACATAGCCTGATAACAAAAAGCAAACATGTTTTACTATTAAAAGCTGTTTACAGAGTGCCACAAGTGTTTCAGATACAACATAAATGCTGCTTCCTACCACCAGCATTTACAGTCTCCTGTTTAGGCATGTTCTTGACTTTATGCACTTGGTAAATCCGTGGGACTGTTCCCTGGGAACTGGGGAGTGGGCTGTAAAGCCAAAACAGCAAGTCTTGAACCTATCACCTAAATGGAGCTAATAGTTGCACTAAACACTTTGTTAGGCTGGTATCAATGGAGAGAGCCCGGCAATGGACCTGTATGGGATTGTATTAGATCACAGGAGAAACATTTCTGGAAAGAAAGAAGCAGGTTGTTTTGTGAGGTTGGTTGTGGTTTGGGGTTTTTTTGAGATAATGCATTGGAGACATAACTTTGATTGAGAGATAATCAAATCATCTTGCTAAAGATGATGTGATAGAATTGTAGGCATCTAGAAGTTGGCTCTACCATTTTCTATTCATGGGCAAAGAATAAAAAAAGCCAACTATTACTCTACCAGGACCAAATATTTTATAGCAATTCTTATGGACTTCTTTAGTTCCTAATTCTTGGTACAACCAGAAATGCTAGTTTAAAATGACTCAGAGACCTCCCAGCCTGTTCCTCCTCATTTCGTGCTCCTGTAAAGGCAGGTCCCACAGAGCAGAGGCCACTGCCTGGGTGGCAGCTGCAGTCTCACTGATGGCAGCCATCTCATGTGTGCCTCACTGCAACCTTGAAATAGTCTTGCATTTTACATCCAGCCTTATCTCAGCTGCTGACAGCAATATGAATTGCTTCACATCCTATTTTTTGGTTAATGAGAAGAGTGCCGAAGTGCTGCGTGGAGCACCTTCCCCCAGCCCTGACACTGTCATTGCTGTCTGTGATGGATTAGGGCTGTGCTTGAACCTAAAGACCAGCAAATTAACAGTTAATTAGGAGTTGATAAATAGCAGAGTCACACTGCTGCCCTTCTACCATATCTTGAAGCAGCAAGTGTTTATGTACTTGTAACAAGTGCCTGAGTGGGCTGCCGTGGTCTGGGGTTTGTCAGGGGCCTGGATGGTTCCTCCATGGCCCCCTCCCACTCCTGCTCTACTTGACACAGCTTTATCAGTATTTATCCCCAAGATAAAGAGATGTGACAGTGCTTTCAGGGAGAAATTAGACCGTGTAGTGGGAGGGAGGGAAGGCAGTTTCCTATAACACATCCCTCCATAAAGCGTGGTTCACTCCTGGGTCTGGAGTTTTCTCACAGGGACTGACATCTCATTTGACCACATCAGATAAGCTCTTGGGTCTAAAGGGGGATATTTTATGATGCCAAAAGGACTGCAATTCATCTCTCCTCTACAGAAGGACAGTTTTCCCAATTTCTGCAAAATTCACTGGAAGAAATTCTCCATTTCAGTGGGAGCAGCTTCACTCCATCCAACTCAAGCAGAGCACAAGCACTTTAGTGAGGTCTCTGTACACTTCAGCTAGAGTCTGATTGCATCTTTTATGTCTTGACACTGTTGATGGATGCAGGGAACTAGAGAAGGTTACCAGTAAAAATCAAATGAAAGGACAAAATAACTAAATTTGTTTAAACCTGCATAAGACTGGAGATGCTGATCATTTGCAGGACCACCTCAGGCCCATAAAATCCATTAATGATGGCTGTGTGTAGATGTATATGCTTGTGTGTGCATGCACACTCATTCAGTTTTCCATCTGCTTCAGAGCAGCTTTAGGAGATAAGGTTGGAGCCAATCTTTGAGATACCTTGAAACATACCTGGTTTGGACAGCCATGGTGCAGGGACAGGACCAATATGTATTTTAAAAAAATTGAAGGCAATAGGGGTTTAGTTTTCTTCTTTATGAATGGAAAGCTAAAGTGTATGCAACTATGTCTGAGTGAAATCAACATTGTTGATTGGATTCAGCTGAAAATGTGATCTATGTCCTTCCAATAAATGTCCATCTGGTTGAAGGCAGGATTACCTAAATCTATAACTCCATAACATCACAAGGAAGGAAGGACAGCAAAGGCTCCTGGGGAAGAGAGGTGCTTAAAGAGGAAAGGAAAGCAGGGTGCATGGGCTAAATTAGCAGGGGCTAATAATGATAAGCCATTCATCATCAAATGTCTCTGCTCTAGTCAAGTGAAAACACTTCACCTCCTCTTTGTCATTGTGTCTCATTTTACCTACCCAGTGGTTTTCTTGCTCTGCAGGATATGGAGCCTTCAGCAGTTTACATATGCTGTATGGCCTATTCCAGAAATTACTGGATTTGGCCAAAAGAGAGGAGAATAAACTCAAAACATTACTCTTAATTTGGAGGGCTGTATATTCATGAAGCGAGATCTAAATGAACCCCTGTTAATAAATACATAAATCAACATGATCCCTTAAGTGTCTTAAAGTTGATTAAACATATACTCAGATTAAATTAAATTCACTGTAGCTTTTACACATTTCTTTAACTGACTTTAATAGATTTGTTTTCCTTCAGAAAAAAAAAGGCTGTGTTACGTTCATATGAGAGCATTTCTTCTCTCAATAAAGGCACATTCAATCAAATCCAGAAACCAACATTTAAATAACATTGCAGCTGGGCTTAAACCAACAAGCAGGAAAGGCTGCAGTGAGGGAGTGATACCACCTTCCTCCCTAGTCCTATTTCATAAAAAGAAGGGCACCACTGTTAAACAGAAACAATTTACCAGTTTTACTTTGGGAGTCTCTGTGGCTTTGTGATGCTAAGGCTTAAATGCTAGTACCATGCAATTTTTTATTGTATTAGATTTCCATGCTTGGAGATGTGAAACAAGGTAGAAACTTATTTCAGAAGTTATTAAGCAGTTATTGGTCTCTGAGGTAAATTATCATCTGCAAATACTGATATTCAGCCTTATTAGTGGTAGTCAACAGTAAAAGGAATATCAGTTACCCCATTACCATCCGTCCCCACTCACTGTGCAAGATGACAGAGGAACTGGGCCGTTTCTAATGAATGCCTTTATAGTCACAGGTTTCATTTACCATCAGTGCTCAGAAATATAAGAATTAAGAACCTGAAATAAAATCCAGGCTACTGAAGGAGGCAGTAGGAAATCCTTCTGTAGTAGGAAAAAATGGACTTTGGACCAGGTCCTGTGAGAACTGACCAAGGAATTCTCAGATGGTTTTGTCTCTTTCCTGTTCAGTAGCATCCTGTACTGTATTCTACAGCTTTGCTTTTTCCCCACAGAGCGTGTGAATAAAAAATTCATTTTTTTCAAATAAGAAATTGAGTTCCTTGTATCAACAGCCAGAAAAGGGGTTTGATCTGGCTGTATGCAACTATTTAATCATATTTCCATATCCTTGAGCACATGCATAACTTTAAGCAACATTTTTAAACTTCTATCTATCTGTCCTTAAGATTCCAGGCCATTCCTTTGACTGCTCTCTGGGATTTTTCTCTGATTAGATGCCTTCAAGAGGATGTGATCTTTCAAAGTTTGAGCTCACAGTAGCAAACTTAATCTATGGTTATCTTATTAATTGTGTATTCTCATAGGATTAACACTCTTCTGCAGCACAGACCCTAAGTGTGTGTGGCAACAATTGGTGGTTATATTTAACCATGTAATTTGGACTCCCTAAGTAAAGGAAACAATAATGGTGGCCTTAATTGCAGAAATTACCAGTTACTTAGGGTTTGACATGTGTTTAATGACTAGGTGGATGGAAACACTAAACCTAATGCCACTTGGCAGACAATTGGAATTGATAATCACCTCTATAAAAACCATTGATGGTAATCTATTATGAACAGATTTGGCTAATTCCAAGCAGAAGTGGTGTATTACTTAGCTTTAAGACACAGTCTCCAGTAAGTAGACAGTAATGGAGAGTATTCACATATAATTTAAAACAGAAACATAGATCCTGTGAAGAAAACCACGAAGTAGTGAGAGGCAATGTCATTTCCATCACTATTGTTTTTTACAAAGAGTGCTTACTTTCAAGCAATAACACACTGCACATAATCTGCCTTATATTATTGCCTTCTATTACCATATATAACACATCCTATGGAATATTTGTGCTACATACTCCCAAATAACGCTCTTCCCAAAGTTGTGATGAAGTATGCTGACATGCTGTTCAATATAAAAACTGGATCTCTCCCCTCTAGGAGGAAAGAACCCTCAGCAAAGCCAAGTAGTTATGTTTGGTGAAGCTGCCCTTTAGCAGAAGAAAAGCCTTGGAAGGGATGATTGTAGAACTGATATTGAACAGATCAGTATCAGTGGATATTCCAGGTGAATTTTCTTGTGTGAAGCCATGCAGAAGGACTTGCCCAAGTCTATCTTGTTTCTTTGATTTCTGTCTCCCCGACAGCTTGGCCAGTATTTTTCTATTTTACTCTTAAAAATTACTTCAGCAGAATTTGCAATTATCTTCTATACTATGTAATTTGTACAGACAGCCTTGGTCCATCCCAACCAAAATATTAACAGGATCCTCTGCTGAACTTTGTTGTTACTGAAACAAAGCCATGACAGAATGTAATGTTTTTGAGGAAATGTGTAATCACTGGTATCAGCTTTCCTGTGAAAGAGCTCCTATTTTCATGGACAAAGTAGCCTCCCCAATACTTTAACAGGTTCCAGCTTTACCTTGGGATTAGTTAGGTTCCCCACCCAGAGGTGGAAAGTCATTATTGTGCTTATGCATGATTCTCTACCCAGATTGACTGTGCCAGGCCCAAAAAACTCACTGGATTGAGTTATTGTCCTCATACAAAGAAGAGTATGTAGAAAATCTTGAAAGTCTTTGTGGTTGGTATAGAAAAGGGATCCTTAATGTGAAAAACAATTTCCAACTGTTCCTCTAAATACTAACTAAATACTAGCTACTGATAAATCTATGACAATTTTATGCTGAAATTCTGAGCACCTCCATAAGCTCAGACATTGAATCAGACACACAGATAATGTACCAAATCTAAAATGCTAAAAATTCTTCATTTCTTACCCCTTCCCTATCTGTCTGAAGTTTTGGGAAATATTTTGCTAGACTGGAGTTTGTTCCAGGTTTGTCTCTTTGCTATTTTGTCACTGGATGAATTAATGATTCTGAGGTTTCATGCAATAGACTGTTCTTATAGAATCATGAAATGGTTTGGATTGGAAGAGATCTCAAAGATCATCTGGTTCCAACACCGCTGCCATGGTAGGGGCACCTCCCACGAGACCATCTTGACACTATGCCTTTACAACACAACAATACCCAGGTCTTTCATGCTTCAGCTCATTCACTGGCAATTTCAGCTATTTCAGTAGGAACAGAAACCACTTACTGGCTAGGCAGAAAAGCTGATGCTGTTGTGAGATAACTCTCTCCCCAGGTATAACTTCCAGAAATGATTAAATGATTTAGATGATTTTGGAGTCTAGTCCAGGAAACTTAGATATACACGTCACAGAACCAGCCTCTTACTCTCTGTTTGCAATATCTACAAGACATTGACCCAGTGAGGAAAACCATATGATAAACCTAAAACTGTTTTTCTGTCATAGCAGAAAAGGTGAGGTAATGCTTTGATTTTAGACATTGACCAGATTCTAAATATTTTATATGAAAACCAGCTAAAACTTGCATAAGCCTTTAACAGCTTCTTTCTAGTCAATGGGAGTCAAGAAGCGCACAGCAACAAATCATGCACTGTAAATGTGTGGAGAGGGGCTTTGATGGAATAAACTTGTCATGTGTGCCAAATGTTCATGTTACTGCAGAGAATCATATCCCTTCTCCTGTCTTATTTCAGTACCCTTTTTTCCTATGTGGTGCAACATATGTTGGTCATTGTTCATTAGTTTGAATAAGCACAAGCCAGGATTAGTGGATCCAGACCAAGCAACAAAGAGTGCCACCTCAGAAAAAAAGCACTAGGTGGTAAAGTGAAACCCTGAACAGCCACACATATACATAACTAAGGACCTCTCAGGACTTTGCCTTTCTGTGCAGGTGCCATGCATTGAAATCCTGCTCTTGTGTCCAAGATGCAAGCTGGAAAGAGCACTGCACAAGGTGGTTCTGGAATGAAACTTTCTAAAAGTTGGACCTTTAGCTCAAAGGGTAAGACACTGCAAGGCTGATTTCCAGAGCTGTTGAGATAACTAAAAACACATCTGCATGAGCAACTGTGACTAACTCACAGGACTGAAAAGGAAATAGATTTCATTAGATATTTTCTTCCAGCTCCAACATGGGAGGACGATCAGCTTCATCATGCTGAAGAGCAAGGGCCTGCACAAAAGTGAGACTATTCTAGAAAGCAGTACTCTAGATAGGAGCATTGCTTGTAGCATCCATGTGGGGATACATGAGGGATGAAAGAAAAAAAATCAGCTTTTTAACTAATAACAGATTTAGTTCAGGAAGACAGCATCACCAAAATGCTTTCTATTAAAGTATGCTGCTAAAGACAACACTGGAAAGGACAAACAGAAAATTCACTAAGCAGAAAGACAAAGAATAGATTATTTTTAATTTTTTTAATTCTTTTATTCTTCTTCTAACTTACTACTAATCTTTTGGCCATTTTTTTCTGCGTTGTTATAGTTTTAGAAATAAAAATATTAATTAATAACAAAGATTTAGAGTCATATTTCTGTCTGGCCCAATACACTTCACTTGTACAACTAACTTTCCCTAACATATAGTGAAAAATGAAAGTTAAAAGAATGGCCAGAAGGGGCCCAGAAGAAAATACATATTTTTCAGTCAGAAATTTAGGATAGAAATGAATGGTGGGATATAGATCTGAATGTGAAAGAAATAAAAATTTAAAAAGTTCAATACAATTAAATAAAATCAGATTTGTTAGTTTGGCATTTTTAATAGTACATATCTACTTAATCATGAAATGAGGATATTTAAAGTAATTTTAAAGGCCACTAAGTAAAGATATAGATTATATAAATCCATTTAATCATAGAATGTTTTAGGCTGGAAGGGACCTCAATAGAGAAATAACTTTTAGGAAAAGTAAAATGCTATGATAAAAAAGAAAACATATTCTACAAGAAAGCCTTCATATTGGGGGGCTGTTATTACAAGCAGCCCTACTCTTTCTACCACTCCCACAAACATTCTGCATCATGAACAAACATGAACATTTTCATCCCAAGGGAGTTACATATTTGAAGAAAGATGAAGCATGAGAAAATGGAAGATAGTGGTGAACATTCAAATTAACCTTCCCTGAACTTCAGCCATTTGGCAAACTGCAGTTATGTAGAGTGATTCTTGAGATAACAAGAAAGCTTGTAATAGAATCTGACCTCCAGGTTCTCTATTATTAAAAAGTTCAAGTTTTATAATTAAAAATATTTTCATGCAGAGAAAACACAAGCCTTGACTTACTTTATAATTTAATAACATATCTCAGATGATATTTATTTCTTGCACAACAGATGCATAATGAACATCTCTTCTGTATAAGCAATGATATTTTTGTGACCAACCTAAAAGGATGCCTCACTCATTGGAAATGTACTGAACTACAGTCACAGATGTCACCATCAAGACTTGCAATTAATTATTTAATGTATATTTTAGAATACTATTTTAGGCTTTGGAGCTAGTTCCTCTTTGTGGATGCACAGTAATTCTAAGATGAGCAACCTTCCTCTGTTCCAACGCCTAGTAAAACATATTAGGTTAAACTAACTTCACTGTCACCTTAGAGCGAGAGGTTATTTATCCCATAGCCACAGTAGAAAGGAAAGATCTACCACCTGATAGAGAGTGGGTTCTCCATCTACCTCTCAAACCTATACATGTGTTTGCAAAATAAAACACGTTACCAGAAAGTCAGCATTTAACACAAGCTTATTTACTTTGCACTGAAATTGATTCAATCTAAATATAGACAACCAGCAAAAGACACACAACAACTGCTACACATTGCTCTCCATAGAACATGCTGCACAGAAAACCACGTGCCTCTGTCTGGGCACCTTCCCAGGGACATACTATCTCCATGGGTGACACCTCCACGGCCTCCCAGCCCAAATGCTAAGATACAATGTACAGATAAACAACAAGATGGACAGTAGGCCCGATAATAAACTTTAGATTGGGGCCTAATTAGCAATGCAAATTAATCTAGGACAAATTTCACCTACCAATATGTTTCAAGTGTAATTGTATAGAAGACTTTTATTGATGATTTTAAGAATGAGCACTGCTTTACAAACACATTCCTGACCAAGTAAGATATGAAGAGTGGAAGTAAGAGGAGTTGAGAATTTTTTGTGAAAGGTAAGAGACAGCCGAGTTATCAAGGAATTAGAAATAATTCCCTACGTTATTCCAGGTAGGAGCCTAAGTCTCTTTTTGCCTGAGCCGCAGGCGGTAAGATCCATTGGCAGGAGAAACCGGCCAGTGTGCTGGAACCATGTTGGTGGCACAGCAGCCTCGCTGACTGGGGCACTGGATAAATACACAAGAAAATTCCTTGCTTCCCTTAAAAATGCCCAATTCCAAATTCTCTACCACAAAAAAACCCCCAACCCACTAAAATTAGGCCAGCAGCAATAGGTATTATCAGCAGATATCATCAGGAAACTCAACATAGCCCAGTTCTAGCTTTGATCTTACCAACTTCTAGGAGTTTAAATATTTTTCCACAAAGACTAAAAAAACCACCCCAAACTCTTTAGCCTTTATAACATGTAGATGTCTCCACACTGGTGCTCTAAACTGGGAGCTAACATTTTATCTACTCCCTTCAATCAACAATACGAATTCAGAATATAATATTTTACTGTATAATGTTGAGGCTATACATCAATTTTATCCCACTTTAACCTCATTTGACAGCACAGCTTTTGTGCTTGCTCCTTACATTAGTACAAAGCCTAACCCTGTTGTCCAGGTGACAATCCAAGCCTAATTTAGACAGCCTAAATTAGAAACACAGTCTGTAGATATCAGTTAATAGTAAATATTGCATATGGTTTTATGGTACAAAGACAGAAATAGTCACATTTGGTGATGCTACAAATCATATGTATCTAAACCAGGAAATGTAAATAGCTATTAATCACTACTAATTAGTTATTTCTTGTTGAAGATATAATTTCAGTGGAATTTCAGTGGATTGTGATCACAGCATTGTTGAAGTTGGAGACAATTTGGCCCAAATCCTTTGCTTGTGTAGGTTGCTCAGTGATATGTCCAGTCAAGTTTTGATTATCTCCAAGGATGGTACCCCAAGACCCCTCTGGGCAACCTATTCCAGTCTCTGACCACCCTCACTGTAAATCTCCAGTGTTTCAACTTATGCCCACCTGTCATTGGGCATCAATAAGAAGAGCCTGACTCCATGTTTTTTTACTGTGTCCCTTGAGGTGTTGACACATACTACTAAGATCCCCCTGAGCCTTCCCTTCCCAAGATTTAGAAACGGGAAACTGAATTGACCTGTTTGTTTAATAACAGTGGCTTTATAAATGCATATAGATGGTCCTGAGATCTTACCTATGGCTACCTCACTAGCTACCTAAAACTTCCATTGGCTTTGGAGCATAAGACAAAGTCCAAACGTGATGCCTTCATTAAAGTCTGTTATTCACTGCAGAAATGTGATAATTTGTGATTAGTACTTCCAGTATGAGCAATACTCTACATCACAGGTATTACTGTTCAGATAACAGTCAATGCAATCAAACACATAAACCCTCCAAAGATTGTTTTGAAGGTATCTGGTCCTTCTCAACACACTTAATTTTCTTTCATTAGAAAAAAAAATTACAAATAGCATTGCTCAACAGTATAAAAGCCACATGCTGCCAAATGACTCCAAAAGCTGCATGCATGCTCTTTGCCTTTGATTTGCTGAAGATTTACAACGTCACCAATTACTTAAGCTCAACATCAGTGCTTAAAATGCACAAGTAAAATCCAAAAATAATGAAACAAAACATTTTTGTTGGGATTATTTTCCTTACCCTCTGATTTATGTTCCAGAGCTTACAATATTTAGGCAATCTTGCATGCATTAGGCCTAGAGTTTGTTTTGAAGTAATAGATGAGTCACAGAATTATTTGCCTACAGAGTCTGTGTCATTAGGCAAGAGTGAAATATTAGGAGAACGATCATAAATTACAACTGTTAACCATCCTGTCACCCTACATATCAGGGCAAGATTTTGTTCTATTCCTCTACACGAGACTCAAGGCTAAACATTATTATATGTCAGAGATTCTCTGGCCAGAACTACAGGACCATGAACTGAACCACAAATCCGATACTGAAAAATGCATCGTGTTTAAATGGCAACAGCCTATTTCTCGGCTGCAAGATGACAGCAAGGCTGAGACCAAATTGAAATGGCCAGCATCTGTATCAAAAACTCAGATAAATTCTGAACTGTGATGACTTTGAAATGCCTCCCTTTGACCAAGCATATCCATAACTCTGCAACTTTTACATATGTATATATAATATATTAAAACAAAATGAAAAATTCTTATCCTTAGGAACATTAGCCTTGCAAACAGCCCAGGATAATGTTGATATGAGATGAGGGCCAAAAAAAAAAAAGTCATGGCTTACATTCTTCACCTTTTTATTATACACAGAATTCTAGTATCTATAATGTTTTAAAGTACTTATATACACTATAGTCCAATATGATTTATTTGGTTATTGCAATAACATTTTAGTGCCATTTTATCTGAGAGTTCATGGAATGTTTTAAAATCCAAGCCTAATGGAAGCCAATCGATCATCACATTTTCAAAGAACAAGTTATTTAAGTTTTTGTACTACATGGAGCTAATCACTGCACAGAGATATCCTATTGTTTTGACTGATGTCATTCATTTTCCTTTAGGCTGACCTGATTGATAGCCTAAGTGCTGAAGTTAACCAGACAAATGGATATGTACTTCTGGGGTATTTCCAGTCCAGCTGCCTTTTTAGCACTAAAAACTTCATATGCCTGATAACAACATGCAGCTGCTCCTGCTCATACAATTGAAATTAAAGTCTGGAACAGAAAGTGACAGCCTACACTTTTTCTTCTTACATTAAGGATTTTGTCCATGATGACTTCCAAGCAATCACCAGTTATAAATGAGCTGTACTAAATCCACATCTATATTTGAGTATGTGGTGGCCTAGTTTCCAAGTTCCCACTTTTACATCTTAAAACACTTATTAATAGCATGGCTGAGACACCCAAGTATTATTGCGCCCATTTCTTCCTCTCCTCTGTGAACTGGAATCCAATTGCCATGTCATATTTAGGCTGTTGCTTTTGATAACCAGAAAAGTCCTCCATGTGTCAAAAAACTAGAAGCTAGACTTCATCATGGGAGCTGACTAACTGAAATCTGGAGGATGATTACCTGATTAAGACAAGCAAAATTTGGTTTATCACACGCAAAATCCCCAAACTCTGTGAAATCTAACACTAGCCAGTTCTGGACCAAGGTACTGACTAGATTCTTTAATATATTACATTACTGTTTTATTGGCTGACACGTACTATAAAAAGTTTTAGGAAAAGTTTGCATGAGGAATTAAAGGAAAAGCTTGCATATCTGTGATTTTTCATTTATGCAGTTACTGGTCCAAATATATCCCTGGTTCCAAGCAGCCACATTCAAAGCCATTGGAGTACAGATATATTTGGTCTTTATGCTGCGACAGAAAACATAAGCAAGTTATACAAGCTTTAATTGTTTAATCTAAACTTACATTTTGAAGTCTCCCCCAGCATTCACTGTGAAGAAAATATCAGCATTGGGTTTTTTTGCTGCTAATGGGAAACGTTTTCAGAGACAGGAAATGTATGAACAACTTTGCCGTTATTTGACATGGACTTTAATATTGCAAACACAAGCTGTACATAACTGCACTTGGGACAAAACTACAGAGCTGGAAATAAAAGAGCGGTTCATTACCTGACAAAATGCAAGTATCTCTTTGTGAGCCTGCATTTTTACACAAAATTGAACTTTCAGAAATATAACTGTTTCATGTAGATCAATTCTTTGAGTGAATACGCAAAAACATCTGTAAGTGTATATGCACGAATAGGATGATAAATCAAACATAAAATAACAGTTTTCAGATCTCATGGAATAATTTTCACTCGCTCCTCAGTAGTGAGAAAAGAACAGCCTCTTGCAGAGCAGTTTCTAACTAAACCAGTGCAGTCAGTGATTTACAAATAATGAAATGGCCAAACTGCATTTAGCAGGATCTCTGCCTCACCCATGTAGCTCCTCTCACACCATGTTTCTAATGGCTGCCTTTTACTTTCAGAGTGCTAGACAGCCAGGAAGCTGAAAACTCAAATATTCTCTTTATAAACTGGCACCTCTTTCTAAGCATTGCTGGCAAAGAGATCTGAAGGCTTTAGCTCACAATTACATGTTTACAGTATAGAAATCACCGATGCCAGGTAATATGCCTTTTTCAAATGAAATTTCAGCAGCATGCCACCTGGTAGAAGTACTCAAATATGGTTTAAGCACTAATTATGTTATTCTTGTAAAAAAATCTGGCCTGTCAGTTGTGACTTAAAGGTCACTGCTGCTGCCCCAAAAAATAGCAATAAAGCAAAAGGCAAGTACAAAGAGTTACAGGAAACAATTGCAGATATTAGTCCCAGTAACAGCACAGTTGTAATAAACAACAATGCATCATTTAATTTTACCAAAGTCAATAATGAAAGCAAAAATCTGCCATAAATCAGCCTGTCATGAACTAAACAAAATTTTGCTGAAATCCACCTCCACTGGAAGAAAGCACTTCCAGTTTCTGCAATGCCTTCTGAGATACCAGGCCAAATAGTTCACCAACCACAGAAACGTAATGAATAATGTAAACAAAAGCAACATTAAGAGGTTATCTTCAAAATGTGCTTATTGGAAGACCAAGTATATTTGCAAGAGTAAAATCCTGCTCCTTTTAAAATCAATTAGACATTTTGCTGCAAAACCCAGGGTTCTGCTGTCACAAGAGCTAAATAGAAAATAAATAGTCACAAGCATTCTTGCAACCAAAACCATCATGCTGTAGTTATATTAACTCACACTATGCTAAAGCCAAATTATTACAAGAGAAATATTTTCAAGTGGCAGATAGCTATCAACATGAAAAAGGAATTAATCTCCAAACCGAGGTTAATTCCATGAATGTTCAGTTGACATCTGACATACGACTCCTGCAGACACTACACTGTCACAGCATTATTTGGCAAACTGGAAAATACCGGACTAAGATCCACATTTAACCCAAAATTTCAAATAGAAGCACCTGTTCTCATTTAAAAATAAATAAATAGGTCACAGAATGATTTGGGTTGGAAGGGACCTCAAAGATCATCTAGTTCCAAGAAAATCCAAACAATGAAAAAACTAAATCAAGCCCCCACACTAGGATCTTTAACAATTGTGTACATAATTAATAAAACAGTAATATATAACAATTATATCATGGAAAGCAAAATCACTTTTGGTAGGTACATAGCATTTGGACCTGCAGTTTTCTATGAGCTGAGTGACAATTGAGTGCTTTTCCTGCTATGTAACCAAACCATTCCCTTTCTACATTTTATACGTTTTTATTGGCTCTGAGGTATCTCTAGACTTTGTAAAAGTGACAAATTCCCTACAAAAGTGACTTCTCAGCTCTGAGGGAAAAAAAAAAAAAGACCATTTAATAAATTAATTACTCTAAACCTTTAACCCTCTAATTTTTACATTCTGTCATACACTACATGTCTTTCAGTTCCATTGAGAGAGGTCTACATGACTTTATCTTTTTAGGTTTATTCCTTTGTTTTCGTCTCTGTAAAACACTCAACCATCAGCCATGTGCACTGTGACTTTTGCAAGCTTATATATTTCTGTATAACTGTGTCCTGCTTCTTTGAATATATATAGTAATAAAAAGTATTTATTTTAGAGTCCCTAAAGCAAATTACAAGAAGAAAACTAAACTTTCACAGAGACACAGAAACAAGACAGGACCATTACAATGACCTATTTTAACTTGCTTATATGGAATTTACTTACATAGAGCTTATATAGAACTCACTTCTTGTGTAGAACTTCAGCCAACACTTTTATCACCTGAATGCAATTTTTGTTCATCTTTAACAAATCTTTCAGAAAAATGAATGGTCTTCATTCAAGAATTTCAGATTAAAAGATCATTATATATACAAGCAATGGATATTTTCAGTAGATGCTTTGGATAAAACCCCACCTTTCACAAAGGGGAACAAATCGAGCCCCTTACTAAACAAGATACACAATTCTCCTTTCCCTAGAACAGCTTCTCAAGCAGCTTTTTCTCAGCCTGCTCAGTTTTCTCTTTCCTAATTGTGTTTTATTTTTTGTGATGCCTAGGTTAATCTGGTTCCTGTTAGAACTTCTCTGAATAAAAACCATCACATCATGATTTATAAATAGATCACAGAATCACAGAACTTCCTAGATTGGAAAACACCTATAAGATCATCGAGTCCAATGTAGCAAAAGAGAAAGCTTTCCTGGGAAGTACGGAATACAAATGCAGAGTGATGGAAGCTAAGCTGTAATGGTAACTTTCTTGGTCTTAGTTAAAATTTTAGTTGCTGTATTTTTCTTTTCTTTCTTTTTTTTTTTTTTTTTTAAGTATGAAACTAACCAAAAAATGTCCCACGCACAACAAATTGTGGTCTTATCTAATATCAGTAGAAATTGTCAATGTTATGTGTTCATTTGGGTGATGTAAATTTCTGTGGTACACTTTCGAGAAAGAGATATAAAGTTTAATGTTGCAACGATCTAAAGCTGCATCACATGCAAAGCAGAGCACTAATACTGGATCTGCAATGACTGTATCATCCCCGTTCCCACGTATGAACCCTCCCACAGATTGCTGTGCAGATGGCATCTCGGTTGTTTGTGGCAGGTGTGAAGAGCCCATGTTCATGGTTATATTGTGAGCATGATGGAGCTGCAAAGCATTTCTCACCAATACACACAGCAAGGGAATTGCTGTTGACTCTTTGAAGAGTCAACTATTTAAAACGTAATTTCCCTCTATGCTTGCTCATCAGTAAACACACTGCCTGAATTATTACTCATATTAGGTCAGGAACACATATCTCAGGGATGGACAAAGCAGATCGACTTTATCAGATCAGCTAAGTGCTGTTTACACAGTAGCACTGATGAAGTCTTTGGAAATGTTTGTAGAACATTGTGCTGTTTGACACAACCAAGGGCATCAAAGCCTGGACCTCAGAATGTCAACACAGGCATGATGTAACACCTTCGAGATCTCACCTGAACAGTTTAAAAGACTTTTCTTGAAGAAATGTAGCCAGATCCTCCTTTTATAACATCTGTACTTTAAACTTGGGTTGGGGTGACAGGAAAGAAGCAGCTTGTATCCGTGACATGTGGGAAATGCAGCACTGTAATTGATATGCTGCCTAACAGGGAACTAATGTAAATCTTTCAGCAAAGGGGAAATATGCTTTGAATGTTTGCTTTGAGTGATAAGACCTCCTGCTACATTTTGAACCTGCTCAGCTCTGTAAAGGGTCTTGCCAGGAAAGCTTGCAAGCATTAGTGTATGAGTGGTCAAAAAATTCTGGACTCCCATTCCTAGTTGCAAATATAAAATTTATAGCTGGGCAGTGTGCTAAATGGAGTCTTTAACTTTGAGACTAATAATTCCTAATGCTTCTTTAAGAGCCCACAGTGATGGGAATTGGTGAGCATAGGTATCATGTTATTCCCATTAATGAGAATGAAGAATAACCCAAAAGGAGTTAAGTAATTGTTGAGTTTACTCCAACACAATCTAATCCAATTTCCATTTTAGCAAGAAGAAATTGAGTTTTGTACTACTCAGGCAGATAGAATGCTTTTATAAGAACTAAATGCAGCTTTCTAAAACTGCATCAAAAATATAAAATGGAAAGTTTTACTTTTCAGTAATTTTCTTAAAACATTATAATAAATATTGGTGTCTGAAACATTTTTGTTCAGTTTTTTTTTTATGAAAAGCATGTAACTTTACTCAATTATGGTTGAGAGGAGTATTGTTTAAATAAAATGCCTGAAACAAAATCTCTTGAGTCAATGGAAAGTCTTGCACCGGCTACCTGGGCATTTGATCAAACTTTCATTCAGAAAACATTTTTATCCACCAACATACTTAAACTGTTAAAATTAAAATGTAATTTAAGAAATTACATAAATAAGAGTGACAAATGTTTCTTTTCCTAAGTGCAAGCGGGTGTAGAACACAATCCAGGTTATTCTCCAAGAGCCATGATCTTTATGTACATAAGCAGTGCTGAAAGAGCCCAAGACAAAAGCAACAAAACATTTTGAACCTTAAACAAGATTAGCCCAGTTTACAATCTGTTGTGCAAACAGATCTACAACATCACCTATTTGAACAATGCCAGTTGTTGTCACAAGCCACTGTTAGCTCAAATACGCATGCAATGTTATGAGCACAACACCCAGAAATGTGTAACACATCATTTAAATGACAAATTTCTGATGCTTCGGTCTGCACGATTGATCAGTTAAGCAAGTAATTCTATTTTAAAGAAATCTGAACTAATCTAACAACTGGTTTAATTTAAAATACAAAGTTTACTACATACTAGTATAAAGTAACTTCACTGGAATTACACTGATGTTTCCCCCAGAAATCTGATTCAAATATATAAGGAAGCTGCAGAAAATTTTTAGAAGTCTTTTAAATGACAGACGCTTTGATTTGCTTTCCACTCATATATCCAAAACCTAGCTCAATCCTTAAATACTCAGATATCTGCCTTTGCTGACAACACACTGTCCAACTTTAGGTAGGCAAAAAGTGATCTCAATTATTTATAACATTTCTGAAAATTTTCCAATATGAAACCCTCAGCTACAGCAGTTCGGCAGCTAATGTAAAATGCTTGCATTAAAACATTTTGAAGTCAGAGAATCCATTGCTTGATAACAATAACCTCTCCATGGCTGTTCTCCAACTGTTGGATTTTTCTTCTATTGGTCTCAAAGGCTCACTTACTCAGTGTGTCAATATAAAGTCCACAGAATATTAATTATAGAGGATTTCTTTAGTTAACTAGAAAGAGAAATCCTCAGCTACTACAAATAGATACTGATTTACAGCTAAGAATCAGATCATAGAATTTTATCTTGGTGGCAATAAAGTCTATTTTGTCCCTACTTGTGTAGGGAGGTTGGACAAGATGACCTCTAGAGGTCCCTTCCAGCCTGAAACATTCTATGATTCTATGGTTCTATTTTTGTGGTTTCTAATGGTGTTTGATTGAAATAACTTCTGTATTTCCACTGCCAGTATGTGATTCTGTACAGACGGGTATAGTTTATTAATGAATTTTTCAAATCTCTTTTTGTGTATATTTTTCCTTTGATTTTCTCCTGGTTAGCGATGAAATAAAACTGAATACAAGGCCAAAAAGACACCTAAAATTAGTACTGAGTAACATAACTGAAAACTGGATTTGTATTTGCCTGTTATAAATTTATCTCCTATTAATATTATTACTACCTTTTAATATCTTAAAAAAAAATTCTTTCAATAATCTTCCTTGAGCTTCTTCTATGTATACACACCTTACTATCAGAAATCACTATAATACATAGTCCTAAAATTGCCACAATCTAAAGAGTACAAGACAGAGAATTTCAACATGATTATTTCACTATGAGAAAAACCCAGACATTTAAATCTTTGATTGTTTTTTATAGATCAGTTTTGGTAATGGTGGAAAGGTAAGACAATTGTGCATGGCTTATTTTTTAAGTAAACCTTTCTCGGAAATATTTTTGAAGAATCACTGTAGCAAGGCCTTTTATTGAGCTTGAGAAAAATAGCAATTAATTGGCTTTTTCTTTCCTTATATATATGTGTATAAAAATCAAATATATACATTAGCCCAAATGCAGCTTTGTGGGAAAGAATTTGGAACGATCACTTTATAAATGACTGAAGTATTTCATTATTGACTTGTATTGAAGGAAATGATGGAGAATTTTGAAAAACCCTTTCCAGATTCCATGTAATTGGCAGGTGGTGCTTCTCTTGCCTGATGCCTGAGGAGCAGCCAGCTTCTTGGAGCATTGTTGCTGCTAATTTAACTTCTCTTTATTGGAAAGTATGAAAATTTGGGTAGAAAGTATGCACATTGGAAATTAGGCAAATGGCCAGTTCTTAATAGAATCATAGAATGGTTTGGGTTGGAAGGGACCTCAAAGATCATCGTTCCAACCCCCCTGTCATGGCAAGGACACCTCCCACTAGACCAGGTTGCTCAAGGCCCCACCCAACCTGGCCTTTGAACACCTTCTTGGTGATTCTGGCTTCTTGGTGATACCAATAAAAATGCAGAGGAGGTTCACAGAGACTGGTATACTAACTTTGCATTTCCATCAGCACAAGGAAGCACAGTTTGGTCCATGTTAACACAAAGCATAGCTCCAGGAACAAACTGGCTACCATTCCTCCACGGCTCAGAGGGATTGTTCATTTAGCACCAGTACCAAGTCATGATGTCATCTGAGCCTCCAATAGAAAGATTTTTTTGCCAAGAATTATGACCCAATCATTGATAATCTTTTACTGTACTTGAAAGGAAATAATGCCAACATGCAAACCTGGCACCAGTTATTTCTCACTCTTCAATGATCAAGCCAACTGGGTTACCATATCACAAGTAAAAGCAAATAGTTACCATACCTCAAGTGAAGGTCAACGGCTCTGCTCATACCTCACTCCTGCCTCTCCCCCAGGTTCTTTTTTCTCTGTGAATCTTTATTCAAAATAAAGGAAATGTTACAACATATGCACACAATACCCAGCACAATTAGAAGATCCTTGCAATAAGGTCTCTACTGTCTGCAAAGAAAGTAATTAATAAAAGCACAATCAGGGTGAGGGACCAGCATGCTTTAGCTGATGTCCATGAGTAGACTGCTGCTGAGACCCACAGGTACCACACGCCACTAGATGGCAATGTACAGTGAAAAAGAAATTCTTTCCATATTACACACCCTGTGCTGGTGAAGCATTCTTTGTAACAGTACCGAGACCAAGAGTGCATGGTGCTCCACGCATCATCTTCAGAAAGAGTTACAAATGCTGTTTCATGATATAATAAGGATTTATTGTAATTTGGGAGCTGGATAAATGTGGAGCGGTATCTCCATAAGAATGGACATGTGAGCAATCCCGACTCTGTAGCGCCAGCAAGGCCACACAAGGACGGCCACGTGCAGCATGTGAAGCCGCAGTGACACAGCAAGAAAAAGGAGGCAGAAGGCAGAACTAAGGGCGGCGCCTTGAGAGCAGTGCCTGGCCAATCAGGAGATGTTGTTTAGCGCCTGGCAGAGTTTGTTACCAATCAGAGTTGTGCTTCCAGCGCGTGGTCGGTGCTGGGGGGTATATAACGAGTGAGCTTCGGGCAATAAACGGCAATGCTTAGATTACATTAGTCCGTGTACGCGTTGTCCATTGATCTCCCGCAGATAAATTACTCAAGTGGAAGTATCCAGGGAGAAGGTGCAGTAAAATACTCAGAGCAGAACCTGCTAGATATTTGATAGTTTCTGTCTTCATGGAGCACTTTAACTGTGCAGTTCTGTTATTAGAAGCTCTGGTATCATCTGCAAACTATAAGAACAGGCCTTAAGTAGCAAAGCATATGTTTCACATTTACCACAATTACAAATTTTGTGATTTTTTGTTCACTTCAGTCTACACTATGAACAACTAATTAATTTACATCCAGTTTTGAAACAAGGAAAGATTAATAAAATGCTTACACTGTTATACAATTAACCTTTAGAAGTTTTCTATTTTACAGTTAGAGCTACTGCTCAGGTTATTTCTTTTTTTTTTTTTATTACTGCTGCAAATTTCTTTGGGATTACAGCTATACATGCAAACGTGTCAGAAATAACTAAACCACATTTCTAAAACCATTCAGGGGAATAGGGGAATAAAGAAGCATGTCACATTCACTAACTGTTCCCTAAAGGGGGTTTTTTAAGAATCATTTGTATTTGAAATATGTTTTATTGCCTATCTTTTCTTTGCAGAGAGTGCCAGGAATCTCTTTCTGAGGGAGTTCTTTAGCAGGTAAAATACTGCTTCAGGGCACATATCTTACCTGAGTGTTCTGAACAGCCTTGAAGCAATAATATAAGCAATAGCATTTAAAAGTCTTTCTAAATACAACTTTAGGACTGCAACAGCTCTTTATGATGGCCATTTACATCCATGGAGAGATTAAGACCTGGGTCAAAAGTGCAGTAAGCTCAATTTATCAATTTCAATAGCCTTTAAATTTTTATTAAACTCACATACCCAGGAACCATAATTATCTACTTCACTTACTTAATTAGCTCTTACTTTCAGCCATCTGAAATTAGAAACAAGCATGATAAGGTGTGCATATCTGGTTTTCTACAGAGAAGTGCAAAATCAAGGCCTTAGGTGGAAGATTTTGCAAGTATTTGGGCCTAAATACTGCACCTATATGTAAAGATGCAGACTGAGGTGTAGCAGGATTTTTCAGAAATGCCTAAATACTTCCATCATGTAAGTGAATTTACTGAATCTTGTTCAAACACAGTCATTCCCGAAGGCACAAGGTACTGATCTGTATCTTTAGGTTTATTCACTCACACATCTAAATACTTTCAAACCCCAGCAGCATCTTCATATTAATGGCATCTTCACAGTCAGAAAACCTGGCTCCCAGTTTGCTAATCTCAACAGTTCCACTTCAAAACATTTCATAATTTGCAGAATATTTCTCTCTAAAGAATATCAACAATAGCAATTTATAATTTTCAACTGTCAAGCCTTAAAAGATGCATTTTCCATTTATATGTTGCTTTAACAGTACCCTCCTGTACAATTTAGACCAATCTATATATATTTATAAAAAACAAATGGTCATGAGTAGGCTGAAGCGAGTGGAATAGTAAAGATCTCTCAGGACTTAAAATCTATCCCATTTTTGGAGGAAAAGGGAATCCCAGAGCAAGATGCTTACCTCACCCACAGTCCTTTAAAAGACATGGGAATATTTCTTTTTGCTTCTTTTTTTTTCTTTTTGGGGAAGGGCTGGTAAGTGGTAATAAAATACTACTTTGTATAAATATCTTGGGATCTGTTTTCTGAGAATTAACTTTTCGTCACAATTAGCAAAAATAAGTGATTTTGTATCAAGTAGTACAGTTCTAGTTACTAAGAATTCCATGCTTTTAAAAAATAATTGGTAGATATTCCAAGTGCTGACTAGGGATTTGTACAACATTCATCCCAAGATTAATGGAAAGCACTCCACAGATCACCTGGAAAATGAATCCGAAGAAGCAAGTAAATACCTACTGCTCTCCCTGCTTTTACATAGGGAAATCCATTGGTATTAAGGACACTGCTATCTTAAGGAAGGATAATAAAATCTACTTTGCTTTCCATCAAATGTGAGAACTTTTTTTTTTTTTTTGAGAACTTTCAAAGCCATTTTTCATTCTCTGAATTTGTTCCCAACATATTATTAGAAGTCTGTAGAAACATTCAGTGCTGGATAAGTCTTCCTGGTGTATTCAAAGTAATATTGGATGCAACATAAAAAGTGGTTTGGCCTTCTAAGTAAACCATCAGTTCAAAGTATTTTCAGCATAATCCAGGATGATAAATCACTAGTTAAATAGAAATATTTACTGACAGCTTGAGCACAAATGTTTTATTGTGAAGAGCAATGAATATAATGACCAGAGCCATAGCCTCTTGGTCTGGCTAAACAAGGTGGTGGCAATGGTGGGTATGTGTGATTAAAATGTCATTGCCAGGGTCAATCTGGCAGCTAAAAAGAAAACAGGAGGAGTCCCCACCAGGTCTATTATAACTTTAGAAGTACTTTAATAACCTCTATCAGTGTAACTGAGATAGGCTTATTTACTCTGAAGAGGGCAAAAAGATTCATCGAAGTCAATAAAGCTGTATCTAGTTTAATAAAATGGAAGACTGTCACAAGCTGCTCCCAAATTGATTAGCCATCTCAAAGTTGGCTGAACCAAATAGCCTTAAAAGTAAAGGTTTCCATGTCCACACTGAAATAACTTGGACAACCGCTTGCTTCAATCAGGTACATGCCAGCTTTAATTTTAGTAGACCCCAGACCTTGTGCTCCCACAGTGACATTGCTCTTGGTGCACAAACACCCAGGCTGGGACAGATGACCTATAATCTACCTACACACTCTACAGCTGCACCATTGGAGCAGATCTAAATCTGAGTAACTATCCTGTTAAACAAATTGGAAATATTTTCATTAGTCAGTATTTTAGTCAAAAAAAAGAAAACTAATTCTGGGTTCAGTGCTTCTGTTTCTCCTCTGCCATATTTTTTCATGCTGCAAGCTTCTGTTAGCTCATTACTACTCTTCTACAATAATCTTTTGGTAATGTTGGGCCTCATTTCTATATTTCTTACTAAGTATCAAAGCTGACCAAGCAAAAAACCCCAAACCACCATAACTTCCCAGACTTTGCAGAAATTGTTTCACTACTGGTCACATACAATGTAACACCTACCCTCACTTGCTGAATACTTCAGGGACATTGTAGCTCAGTGTCATGGACAACAGGCAGAAGCATGATGAAATCTACATTTTTGCATCCATAATTCTAAAGACTACCTTGCATTCAGTGATTTTGACAGCCAGTCTCCACCCATCAGTGGACCATCCACTACCTTGATATCTCTGGAGAAAAAAGGAAGTAAAAACCACTTTACGTGTTCAGAGATTGCAAAAATTGTTGGTGAGAACTGTTTGAGAAATTCATTGGTCTTCTGAAGAAGTTGACAAGTGTCTCCTGATACCCTGAAGTAATTGATGCTAGCAGGTTCTTTCCCTGAAAGAAGATGCCCCAAGTCCCACAGTAGTTTCATTCTTCATTAGGTGGTAAAAAGACACCAAGAGATACCATAATGTTATAATTATAGTCAAAGACACATAGCAGAAACAAGGCACCATTCTGGCTCAGCTGAATTATGCAATATCACATTACAGAGTCAATAATTTAAAATGTAGAGTGCATGTGTTTTTTGTTAACAATCTGTTCTTATTATTTCAGCTATTTATTTTCCCTTTAGCTTTCAAAATTATTGGAATAATAATACCTAAATACTTAAAAGGAAGAGTAAGTGGCTACCAATCCATGTAAAACCCCACTGGTGTTCTCCTTCTTTCAGCAACATTTAATATTTTTGGGACTAGAGTGAAATAGTGAATGTTGTATTGTAATAGAAAAAAATTACAAGGACAGAGTTTGTAGAAAGAAGAGTAAACCAATGCAGATGGAAAAAAACAACAGATAAATTAATGTATGCACAGACGCTTTGTATTTTTTTCAAGTGTATTTAGAGATGCTACTATTATATAATTTGTATAGTGTGTTTTTATATATAGCACACATCACTACCTCTTCAGTATTAAGCTAGATTTCATTTTACTGCCATCAAGAACCAATGAAGAGGCATGCACTGCTATAAAATACTTCGTTTCTCAATTTTTCAGGATCCAAAGTTGAGAAGAAGTGCAGGAGAGCAGGGCATATTTTATTTCATTCCCAGGATTATCCATGTGTGCTGTGTGATGAGGGAGTTGCCATGATCAGTTCACTTTTTTGTTGAAAAAAGTAAATTAGTAAGCAAGAAAGTATGCATTGACTTGTCAGCTTTCACATTAAGGGTGCCTCAGGGTAGTCTTCATTTGCGTGCTTTCCTCTAGGCCAGAATTTCTTTTTAATCCACACAGTTTTACTACTGAAGCATAACCCATTTCTTCTTTAATAGATTCGAAGGTTAGAAGCATATTGTTTAAAAAACAAACCAACCAAACAACCTTTAATAGTCCTCTAAGTCTAGGGTTAAATTATATTTGAGTAAATGCAATTTAGGCAACATGTTAAGCTGGATACATGTTTCCAGGCTTTACTGAATGAGGGATTGCATCCAAGCCACCCTCACTGAAAACAGGAAAAAAAGATGGAAAGAGGAAAACCCATCACAAATACTGCTTTCTGTCCCAGTCGAAGACTTTCTTTTTTATTTTTTTATCAACTACAAGATGTGACCAGGTATTAATTGGCCACATTTGGTTACATTAGTATTGATAATATTAATCCAGGTTGCATAGGGCCCTGTGCAACCTGGTCTAGTTGGAGGTGTCCCTGCCATGGCAGGGGGATTGGAACTAGATGATCTTTGAGGTCCCTTCCAACCCAAACCATTCTATGATTCTATGAATTTATTTGCCTGAATAAAAGGATATTAGTAGTTAAAAAGGACACATATTTCAAGATTAAATGTTCTAGAATTTTCAATGTTCTTTAAAAGTGATATAAATGCTAGAGTACCAAAAACTAATGTCTCAATTTCCAGATGGCATGATGGCAATCATCTCTGCTTAATGCAGATATGTACAACTTTCATGTAGGAATTAAAATGTCCCTTAAGGATAACAATGAAACAACATGCAGGAAGAGTTTATATTAGATTACTTACATTGAAAGAGTGTTTTTAGACTTTCGACACCATTTGGATAGGTCCGATAGCTGCCTACACATACTCCTAAAGAGATATTAGAAGTATTTATGTCAGATCCATTAATAAGAAGCTCCGTTCTAAACTACAAGTCTGCTTGTGCTTCAGTTTACAAGGATATATCTAGAAGCACTGATAGGCCAAGTTTCAGCTCTACAGACTGAATTGCAAGATAAGCCTTTCTTGAAGTTCATATGAAGGAAACCAAAATGTAGAAAAAACAAACTGAATGTAAAGGACTTGCTGCCACAACTTCTGATTGCAAAGATATGTGCCCAGTACAGGACTCATTTGCAAAGCTAGTCAAGTAACAGTCAATGTATCTCTACTAACTCAGGATTACAACCCCACTTTTTACCTAAAATTCCTTGCTTTGAGAAAAACCATACCTCACCAGCAGTCACAGTTGGATCCCCATTGCTCTCAGTGGCAACTCACTTCACCTACTCATTCTTCTAGCTGGCCCCAATGGGCTTCCTCACTCCTCTCCCTGCTCTAGCTACCTTATTCACATTCTCAATCAGCTGCATGTGGTAAGGGTAACTTTTACTTAGTTTTCTTACAACACTTTTCTTTGGTGCTTTTATCCAACATGGAAACTTGCACATGCTTTGGTCTAGATGTGAATACACTGTCTGTTTTTGCTCCTCAGACAGCATCTTTTCACAGTAACATATCATGGCTGAAAGTGGAACCTTGAAATTTACCATTGGGGAAATGGAGGAAAAACACCACCACTTTGGTAGTCCCAAGTCTCTGCTTCCTGGAGTATCCCTTACTCAAATTCTGGTGGTGAACAGGGGCCTCAGAGACAGCAGCAATTGCTGTTGAGGAACATCACTGTAAGGAAGAAGGTTCTTGCTGCTGTAGAGAAGAGAAGCTTCCTCAGCAGCACCCAGTGAGGAATTACTAGCAGTCTCTCGTGGACACCAGAGCCTGGAATGCATTTTCTGAGTGGCAGCAGTGCCCTGCTGGGAGGTGTGGTAGAACAGTGAAATCAGGAGCTTGAGGCGAACCTGGAGCCCAGAGCTGGAAGCATACCTTGGTGCCACCATTGCACCCTACACGCTTACTCACCCACCTTGGTACTGCTGAAAGACGAGGGTAGCTTATTTCCACTCTTCTCCTCAGTGTCCTGTGCTCCCCACTGAAGCAGAAGAGCTGGCAACCAAGGTCTTAGTGTACCTGAAAGAAGTTAAAAACTATTACCAAAGATACTAAAATTTTTTTTCATCAGGCTGATTTCCAGGTTTTTTCCAGGTTCAGGGTAAGTACATTCCATCCCAAATGAACCGTTTCTCAAAAGCTGCTGAATTCCTCCTTCAAGCCTGGCTCTGCTCATCACTTAGTACCTAGCTTGTGCTTCAAGCCCAGGCCACATTACTACTCACGGTTCATGAGCAGATTTTGTTTGAAAAGTCACATGTTAGCAAACCACAGTTATTTGCAAGCCTTGCCCAGGGCTAGTGTCAGACATCAATACATAAAAGCACAGATCTTTAATTTAATTAAGTCATGCCATCTGGGCCAACAATGAAGGCACTCATATACTTTGGTTTTGTTTTCAGACTGTATAGTGCTTTGGTACCCCC
>VYZX01004997.1:33739-67056 GCA_013401335.1 Brachypteracias leptosomus | reverse complement strand
GACGAAACTGCCTGAATGGCAGCACCCACATTTGGCTATATCAAGCACTCCTTCCAGTTTTATATCATCTGTAAACTTGCTGATGACGCATTCTGTCCCATCATCCAGGTCACTAATGAAGATGTTAAAGAGTACTGGCATAAACCAAAATGTCCTTGAATTCAAGAATGAGCATCTTCTCACCTCTAGTATGCACTTTCGCCTGGAAGCAGAGACAACAGTCCTTGTGTGGTTTCTCCCATCTCACTTTCCCAGCAGCAGGCAGCCTTATAGCTCCAGTACAGGCAGTTTCGTCTTGTTATTTGCAGCTGGAACTAAACAACTGGATTCTAACTCAAGTCCTTCTGTTCTCAAGGTAATGATATTTTGGTATTAAGATCTACAAAAGCAGAAGAGACTTTCTCAAAAGTGGAATTTAATATCAAAATAATCAAGGTAAAAAGAGAGAAAAAAAGAAGGGCTTTAGATAACCAAATCATCTCTAATTACAGACCTTCCATGTTGAGTCAGTTGGAACCTTACAGCATGAAATAAATATGCTTGTACATAGCTTCAAACACCATCATTTTTAGTTCAGCAGAGTAATTTCTGGAAGTCTCTCTAACACATTCATAATTTAAAGCATATCTACTTATAGTGTATGTGTTGTATAAAACTAGAAGATGAAAAGGAAAGGGTTAAGTAGAAAGTATTGTGTGCCACAAGCAAATGCAGAATAAAGGGGGGAAGTGTGGAAGGAGGTGTAGAAAGACAAGTCTGTGTCTGTCAAAACATGAGAATCAGAAATGATTAGAGTCCAAATTACAAGTCTGTCTGTCATGAAGCATGATAGATTTAAAATACAGGAGAAGGCAAATGACAGTTAAAGAAAAAGCTAGAAAAACTTTTGCCAAAAAAGAAAAATCACAGAAAAGTAGCCTGACACAGCCAATCAAATTAAAAAAGCTCTTCTCAATGGAAAATTGCCTATTGTAAATGAAGGTAAATAACTGTCTGGAGGAGAAACAGACAATGAAACTTAATGAACACTCTGAACATCACTGTTTACTGCGTGAATCATTATCACTTAATCCAAAGCCAACTGGATTGGGAAGAAGTTCAGAAATTATCTGAAATATTCTGTCCACCTGGACAGAAGTTTGTTTGATACACCATAGTTCATTCTTGTCTGTGAAGGACAGGCTTTTTCTGCTAATGCTTTTGAATATATCATAATTTACTAACATTCTTTCAATAAAATGACACATAAGATAGATACTTGAAAAGATGAGATATCCTAGAAGTTAATTTTCTGTGTGACTGGAAAGAACTCTTTCTTAGTATCTGTATTTTTTGTATGGCCTGCCTTATAAAACATTCAGCTTGTTTTTCATCCAGGTTTCAGGCTTTGATGTAAAATAACATTGGCTTTACAAATAAGTTTGTGGAACAAATACAGAAAAAAATAAAGCTGAATGTCAGAATTCCATTTACAATTTAGACTTCCCAAACTGTGAGAATATTTGTTATTTTTTTTAAAACCTCAGCTGCCAAAATCAAGAGAAAGTGGAATCAAACTTCTGTTTGAAAAGATGTTTTAGACAACTTAGAGGGTGAATAGCCAGAAATTGTGAAATAAGCAACGTAAATTACTCAGAAACTAAAGAGAAAAAATGTAATATTCATTAAAAAACAAATTAAAACCAAAAAAGACTCCACCTAAATATAATCAACCTTGAATGATTTTTAGGACAAATACATTATTTTCTGAACCTTGTTTATCAATTTGGTAACACGTCATATCTGGGGCACTTCAGTAATCTGGAAAAGATCACAGAGAAATTCTTGTTTTGAATTTTAAAGAAATATAAGATAGCTTATAAATTTGAATTTTTGTCCTCATTCAGTTTCTAAATTTGGAGGTTTCTAGATCTAAGATTTTACTTTGTACTTACCCCTAATTTGTGTTGATGTATAAATGAGACTGAGTGGGAGAGTGAGGGGACAAGGAAGCAACTCAATACTATCACTGCATACAATAAGTTTTCTATCAGCTATTTCATTCAGCAGACAACAACTATCTTTTGTACATATAAATTTCTGAGAAGATGTTCTCCTTGGGGAACATGATGAACTAGCTTTTAGGCAATGTGTCTAGGTGTACTTTTTTTGCCCACCTCTTAACTGTGACTGGATGTCTGTCTGAACCAGCTAAAGTGCTGAATATCCTTCAGAGACAGAGCAGCATTCATATCACCTTGTTGAGTCTTATCTATTCTTGTAGTTGACGAATCAGTAGATAATACTTGCTGAGGTTGTATCATCCAGTAAGCAATAAGTTTCAAATATGCTCTTAGCTAAACAAAGCTGAATATGCCAGGCTGCTTTTGCACATAACAAAAACTAGAGCAATTCAAGAAATTACTTATTTATGTTGACTAGTAATGGCCTTCCACCGCCTCTGAAACTAGTTCTCCTCTAAAGCACATGAAGAGATAGTATCTATAGCAGATGTCTTTTAAAGTTATTCCAATAATTATTATATATTCACACATAGTATAAAATAAAGCAGTTGTGCCTAGAATGGCTTCAACTTGCCAATCTAACACCTTGCACATAAGGAAATCCTTTAACAATGGAATGAAGTCCAAACTAAACAGAGCAGAATTGTTTTGAAGGATGGTTCATTTCCTACTTCTGTCTCTTTACTGTTGATTAGTTAAGCACTCATTTCACTTTATAAATGGAAACTGAATCATAGTTTACTGCTGGAAAATTATTGGAAATCAGAGTCCATTCAAGTCCCAGGCATGGCTATTTCCTCTGTGGACAGGAAGACTATGCTCAAATGGTCCTTTCGGGAGCTCTGAATGATAAAAAGCCTGTTTCTCGCCTCTTTCAAAAAGATCTGTGTAGTGTTTTCATATTTTGCTTAAGAGAAAAAAAAAAGTCAGGATGTCCCTCTCCAAACATGGATGTTAGAGCAGGAAAAAGGAAAGGTGAACATACATTTTCTACTTGTCTAGACAGCACAAAGTCTGTTTGCAAACCTGGAATGAGACAGACTCTCTAGGTTTTCACTTCCCTCTTTGTAACTTACTTGTATTCATTTATTTTCATTTATATAAAAAAGAAGACTGGAAAAGACAGGTCCATAGCTATAAGCACCTGTGACAGTATTTCAATAAAACATTATTATAATACATAATTCCTTTCAGCTCATCTAAAAACGTTAACTATTTCCAGACAGAAGCTGGATAGTAAACCCCACCACCATTCTTTCCCTCTAGCACTAGCCTCTGTCCTTCTCTAAGAGCTGGAGAAAGTAGATGGATTTCACTGTTTGTCTTAAAAACAAGGCGCAGGATATTTATGATAAGTTCTGAAGTCCAGAGGCTGCAGAGGAAGACTTTAAGACTCACCCAAAGCTGGTAGTGCCAGAGTCTGAGAGCAGAGGGAGCAGAGTTGGATTCAAGAGCCTAAGGAAGACTGTGGCTGATGATGGGATGGACAATGTGGATACCAGCCATTTCGTAAGTACTGCAGAGCTGTAGTTCAGATTATTCAAACCACAGACGTGCTAGTATCATATGCACAAAGAAGTTGTTTTCTGTCACAAGGCACTTGATCAATTGCCCACTTCTGTGTCCTAGATGCTTACAGTTGTCTAAACTTAATTATCAGCAGAGAAAGATAGGCACTTCTCATAGCACAGTTTGGTTCCTCTTCAATTAGATGTCCCTAACAGGTCAGCTGAATCACGTTTTTAAAATACTTTTTTTTTTTTTCTGTACAAGGTGCACATGTTAACTGGCTTAGACATAAACATTCACACTGAAGACTTCTGAAGTTTTTGACTACTTTAACGGCAAACGCTTGTCAAAGTACTCCAGAAACCCTTTCATAAATACTGAATAGGATAAAGTGCTCACTCAGGTCCTTTTCTTCAAAATCTCTTTCTAGTCAGCTGGCTCCCAGCCCGTCCTGTTGCATGATGTTACTCTATCCCTGATACAGAACTTTGTGGTTACCCTGGTTTAACTTAATGACATTCATGTCATCCCGTTTCTCCAGCCTCTAGGGTCCCTCTGAATTGCAGTTCTACTCTTCTGAATATTGACTGTTCCTCCCACATCACTAATCTTGCTGAGGGTGCACTCCATCCCACCACTCAGGTCACTAATGAAGATGTTAAGAAGTACTGGTCTCAGTATTGACCCCGGAGAAAACTGGCTGCCATTTAGACTTCATAGCACTGATCAAAATCCTTTGAGACTGATTGTCCAGGTAATTTTCCATGCACTCACAAGTCCAAATACCCTCAGTGTATCTTATTCTCTTAGCCATGGAAAATACCTGTTGGTCTCCCTCATCTACAGAGCCATCTGTCTCATTAAAGAAGCCAATTAGACCGTTCAGACACGACTGTAAATCCATGTTGGCTGTTCCCAGTTTTCTTGTCCTTCCTGTGCCTAGACATGGCTCCCTGGAGCATATATTTCACTATATTTCATCATCTCCCCTGCCCAACTCTAGCCCTGAGCACTGGGCATCTCCCCGGGGTTGGCAATGGACTGGGACATGAGCACAGGGCTCCAGTGCTGCAGAGAGCTTCACAGAATTNTACACTTACCCTTGTTATACTTCATTAAATTTCTCCCCTCCCAACTCTCCAGCCTGTCCAGGTCTTGCTGGATGGCAGCACAGCCTTCTGGTGTGTCAGACACTCCTCCCAGCTTGGTGTCGTCAGCTTCTATCCTGCAGCCAGTTCACAATCCACCTCACTATCTGATTGTCTAGACCACGCTTCCTCAGTTTAGCTGTGAGGATGCTGTGGGAGACTGTGTCAAATGCTTTACTGAAGTCAAGGTAGACCACATCCACTACTCTACCATCATCTATCCACCTGATTATGTCCTCATAAAAGGCTATCAGGTTGGTCGAGCATGACTTCCCCTTGGTGAAGCCATATTGACTGTCTCTAATGACCCTCTTATCCTTGATATGCCTAGAGACAGCCCCAAGGACAAGTTGTTCTATCACCTTTCCAGGGATGGAGGTGAGGCTGAGTTTGATACCAGCTCTTCTGTGGCATTACTAAGGCAGAGGCTTACAGACCCGGGTGCTGAGCCAGGGTCATGGGCTATGGGCAGGTGCACAGACTTTAAGATCTGGAGGTAAAGACATAACCAGGAAAGAAAATCCTGGCTATATAAGATAATAGAAAGGAAGAGAATGAGAATCACCCTTTTGAGTGCTGTTCAGGAGAGAAAGTTGGGTATACTTTGCAGATCAAAGTAATCTCTGTAGTAATCCACTCTGCCATGGAGGACTTGGCCACTCACCTGGTCCTGCTGCAACTGATTCTTCCACAGTTTGGGTGGACAGAGAGAAGAGTCACTACGTGGGCTGATTGTCAGTGCTTCCTACTTGCCCTCCAAGCATCCATCCAGATCACCATCACACTTTTCACATATGCATGTACCTTAAGAAGAAAAACAAAGAAAATGGTCATTCTAGTTTCTACATTTTTTTTTTATTATTCACCACTTGTGATGTGGTTCTGCAGAGCAGGTATAAAAAAGCCTCTGATAAGGGTTTCCACAACCTTATTCTGACAAGCACCTTGAACTAGGCACTCTAGGCAGCTGTTTGCCTGATTTACTCCTGAGATCCATTTCCCAGCCTTTCTGCTTTCAGAGAGCAACACTTCCAAGAAAGGTTGTATGTTCCTGTATGGCCAGTAGAATTCACTGCTTGTTGTAGAAATAATGTTTTTGATGTAGGAGATACCATAACGTCACAAGAATGAGTAAGAAAATGCCTATGCCTTACGTGCCCTTAGGATAAGGCCAGAGTCATAGAATCATTTAGGTTGGAAAAGACTTCTAGGATCATCAAGTCCAATCTTTGTCCAACATCTCCCTGACCCCTAAACCATGTATCAAAGCGCCACATCTACTTGTTTTTTGAACACCTCCAGGGATGGTGACTCGACCATCTCCCTGGGCAGTCTGTTCCAATGCCTAACCACTCTTTCAGTAAAGAACTTCTTCCTATTGTCCAATCTAAACCTCCCTTGGTGCAACATGAGGCCATTACTTCTTGTCCTGTCATGACTAATAGTTAGAAACAAAAAAATCTTTAAATATAATGATGAATCCTCCAAAGAGAGCATTGTTCTCATCCATAAAACTTCAAGTCAGACAAGGAAATGTGCTATTTTCAACATAAGTGTGGTTCTTGACATTACTGTACTAGCTTTGTCTAAGATAGAGTTAAATTTCTACATAGTAGCTTGTATGGGACTCTGTTTTGGGTTTGTGATGAAACCAGCATGGCAACACGGGGACTTTTTTGCTTCTCACATTGCCCTGACAATGAGTAAGCTGAGGGTGCACAAGAAGCTGGGAGGGGACACAGCCAGGACAGCTGATCACAACTCACCAAAAATATACTTCCTGCCATATGATGTCATGCTCACCAATAAAAGCTGGGGGAAGAAGGAGGAAGGAGGGATGTTCAGAGTTAAGGTATTTGTATTCCCAAGTCACAGTTAGGTGTGATGGATTCCTGCTTTCCCAGAGATGGCTGAACACCTGCCCACCAATGGGAAGCAGTGAATTAATTCCTTATTTTTCTTTGCTGGCATGTACAACTTTTGTTTTACTTATTAAACTGTCTTTTCCTCATCCCATGAGTTTTTTTCCCTTGTACCCTTCTGATTCTCTCCCTCATCCCACTGGTGGAGGAGTCAGTGGCTGTGTGCGGCTGAGCTGCCTACTGGGGTTAAACCACCACAATTACTAATATCCTGCATTTCCATACCTTCAGCACAGTGCTCAGATATCTCCAGTGACATGAGATACTTGCTATAACATGTGCAGAAGCACTTTTATCATCTCCTCCCTCCACACCTCCAGTTTAGGAATTTGTTGTCAAATATCAAGGAGATTAGTTTCAAATGTCAAAAGCAGATGTGAGATTTTGAGCAAAGCTTTTTTTTTTAAGAAATATATAAACTTGCATTTCAGACACCTTAGATAAAGAAATAAGAACCACTTCAAACAATCCCCGTTTTGAAAAGCTATTTAATATTCTAGACTGCTGGTCTGCAGGCGTCCAAATGGAATGCTAATTATCCACTTTCTTCCCCAGTTAAAAGCTTCACAGAGGCTGACAGAAGGCACTAGACTGTTGAACAACAATACCATGCTTTCAGTGGGAAAGACAACTATAAAATGTTTCCTGCAGCCTAATTCTTCTAGCATCAGCTGATCCTTTACTAGTCCCTACTTGACACCAATTAATCTCTCCTCTACAGCTTACTCTTCCCTGAGGCCTTAGCTGATATTACTTTACTTTATGCTGCATTTAAACTGGAGGCTGGGGAGAACACATTCAGTCTCGAACACAGCAGAATCATACATTTAAATTCCCCCTAATCTGATATGATGTCCTTCATTGCCCAGCAAAGATATTTCCAAGGTTGCTAGTTGTCCTGGTGTGAGCTAGAACAGAATTAATTCTGTTCAGTGATTTACTTTTCAGTTCATCCTCTTCTAAGTAACTGTGCTTTCTAAAGTTATTGCCATATTTCTGCAGTGTTGGCTTCTAGAAGTCACAAGATTTGATGTTTACAGTCAGTACCAAGGGCTGTTATGTAGAAAGTCTCTTGCTTATACTTGCTCCTATAGAAACCAGTCACTGCTAAAACTTGCGTACCTATGGGGAGCAGCAGACAGAACAGGTGACCCTAAACTGACCAACAAGGTATTCCATTCCATATACATTACATCCAGTATAAAGCTGAGGGATCACAAGCATTAATCATAGAATCATAGAATGTTTCGGGTTGGAAGGGACCTTCAAAGGTCATCTAGTTCAACCCCCCTGCAGTCAGCAGGGGAATCTCTAACTAGGTCAGGTTTCTCAGAGCCCCATCAAGCCTGGCCTTGAATGTCTCCAGGGATGGGGCCTCCACCACCTCTCTGGGCAACCTGTTCCGGTGTTCCACCACTCTCATCGTAAAGAACTTTTTCCTAATGTCTAATCTAAATCTACCCTTCTCTAGTTTAAAACCATTTCCCCCCATCCTATCACTACAAGCCCTTATAAACAGTCTCATCAGGTCCATGCGTTTCTAAGGCAAAGTTTGTCAGGAGAGGTAATATTACCTGATACATTTGGAAAACAGTCAAACTGTGGACTTCTCATATCAATAACATATATATATAGGAAAGGTTTTCTTATACTGTAGAAAGATGTGTTAAATCTTTTGACAATTTCACTTCACTTGGACCATGGTATTCAAAACAGATTTATTGTTATTGAACAGCTATCAATGCCAATAACCTTCAAGAACACCTTTATTTTATATATGAATGCCAATACAGGTTGACATACATAACATAACCTATTTTGTAGTGATATTTTTCTATGAAATGCATGGTTCTTATAGACAAACCAGTGCATGGACCTACTGTCAGTGTTTCCTTTGTCAGGAAACGTAAGGATTTATTTCAACTGAACCCTGTTATGTTAGTGTCACTGCTAAATACTGAGGCTGCAGCTTCACGAGTTGCAGTGATCTGCTCATGCTCTCTAAAATGTGGAGTTCAGGTTTCTGTCTCCTTTTCTCTTCTTCTGCCTGGTCCTGGCCACACACTCCCATTTAGTGTCAGTTCTGAGCTGAGACATGTCACCAACCTACAAAAAAACCTGCAAATAAGCTACCAGAAAAAAAAAAAATAGAACCAACCCAGAAAAAGATGGATAATTTTCTATCGAAAATAGAACTGTTTCTATGAAATAGAACTGTTTGTGGAAGAGTTCAAAAAGTGTCTTGGACAATACAAAGAAGGGCATAAGGTTATGACTCCCAGAGCTGGGAAGAAGGGAGGGAAACATCTGAGAGGAACAAGTGAATAACAGCCCTACCCTTTTGGAAAGTACACTCTATTAGGGCCACACAAGCGTTCAGGAGAACACAGGTTGAGGTTGCACGGGGAACAGTGGTTCTTCCAAGAGGTTCAATTAGGCCATTCTCTAAAGTACATTATCTCTATTTATGTTTTATTTATGTCTTCTTCTAAATTTGTATTTCTTCTGATAATGCAAAGCCCAGAAGAAAGGGTCTGGAGTGACAGTGGCAGGAATCAAAGTACTTCCTCTCTGTCTCCCCTGTTTTCACAGTTGCACAGCTCATTTTGATCTGGAACATTTTTCTTCACTCTTCTCTTCTGAATCTTTCTGATCTCCCTAGTTCCAACAACTCAGTTCCTAAGTACAACAGAAATGTCCACTACTTGAAGGAAGTTTTTAAATAGTCTTTGCCATACACTGGAACATATTCTTCCACAGGGCTCCTACTACCAGTGTGCCCACTTTCTTCCTGGTCTCTATGCTTTCAGTCCCAAGTGTTTTTTCCTCATTTGCACTGATTCAGCTCTGCTGATCATGAAAAATAAAAAATATTATTTACACTTCATTTGTATGTGCTCAGTATGGAGAATTGGAACAACAGCTGAGAAACTGTGTTTTGTTTCCTGGCCAATATGGCACTTGTAAAACTTGTGGAGCAGCAGCTGAAAGGCTGTGTTTTTAGTTTTGGGATGAATTTGACATCTTTTAGCAATTTTATTGGGCACCAATTCAGAAGACTCTGATTCTTCCCCCACCCCAGACACCAATCTGGTATCTTTCTATCTAAGTTTTTTGACACCTTTTTTCTGTGGAAATCAATAAACAAAGTCTGAAAATAATTTTCTCTGCAAAAATAAACTATTATGGAGATTTATGATATAATTTTTGGCCAGTGTATGACTTGAAAATCCAGGCTTTTTGTCTTCCCTTCCCTATGTTATGCTACCTTTATGATATTTTTAAAATTTAATTACTTTTTCCTTTGAAATATGAATCTTAGAATGAATATATTCCATATACATTTTTAAGTGAGTAATTAGCAAAATTTTATAACAGAATTTGAAGAGTGATTGCTGAGGCTATTTGGAACTTTTGTTGTAAGGCCTCAGATATTTTTTATGACTAATACCTTTAATGTAGCCTTTTGGACATATGTTATTCAAGAAAGATACCAAAAACCAATCTTGTAACAGGATTTCATTGTATATCTAAAAGTAATGCCTCTCATAATAATCCTCTGCACAATTTTTGTCTCCCGGCCACATTTAGGAGATTGAGAGCATTGGAGTCTCCATATCTAAAAGCCTTTGTCTATCAAAGAATATAATTCTAGGGTAAGATATGTAAGATAGACTTCTGCTTACTAGGGACAGGGCTGACAATAACTTTCATTTTATGTGTTTATCAAACAGCACTTTATATTATGGTAATAACATCTCATGTTGCTTGATATAGTCTAGACTAAAACATAACTGAGAAGATGGCAGTGCGCAGGTATGATTTGAAATCTTTTGCTTCCTATTTTAGACCCATTGATAACTATGAGACTCATAGAAGGAAACAGTTTTTCTTACACTGAAATACTTCGTATTTTCTTTGATGTGATAAGATTTTTTTATCACTAGCTATTTGGGGGGGTATATTGCTCAACTAGGTACATAACTTGTCTGGCAATGGTATTTCCCATGTCCCAGTATATTCATTCCTATGTGCTTGCAACACAGGAAAAGAAAAAGAGGGACATTAACAATTCTTTTTGACTGCATTGATTTAATCTGCACTACCATTCTGCAGATAAAAATGTTAAATTATTTCCAATATCTTTCTACTTCACTTAGATTTTATGTCTCCACAGAATGTTGGCATACTCAGTAAGCATAAATCCAAAGAAGTGTAAGAACTAGGGATGAGTATTATACATGTGATGAAATCAAAGATTCTTAAACCTTGTTTTAGGGGACAAAGCAAAAAGGCAAAAAAAATTTCCTAAGCACACACAGGGGGTAAACAATAGACTCAAAAGCCAATCTTGTGCTTGAACAAAGAGGTAATGCTCCCCCTTGAAATGTGAAACTCACAGTGAATAAAAAACCTCACCTTGTGGTTTCACCTGACCTTAGGAACCGAACCTTTACACATGATTGTTTTCATATTTTTACCTGGATGAATATCCACAGAATGCTGCTTTAGTGGGTCAGATCCCTTATCATGGCCAAAAAGACCCCTATGGGTGCCAGGGAGCAGCAGTGCAGCAGTGGGATAAGCCTAGATTGCAACTTGGTGCCACTGCACATTGAATACTGGTTGCTAACAGCTCATTGCACGCAGCAGGAGCACAGTTCATAAAGTCTAAAGTAGGGTGTAGCAGGATTGAAGGCTGTGTGATTAGATGTCCATTACTTCTCCATATTGGGGCAATCTGCCTGAGGCTTGATATATTGCTGCTGGGACCACAGGCATAATACTAAATGTTCATTTTGCATGGAAAGACTTATTTCCAGTAATTCCTAAGTGTCATGAATTTTCACTGGGATTTCTGTTTAGAGTCATTCTTGGATTAGGCAAAATTCTTCATGGGGACTGCATTAATATTTTTTTAGATACAATTTGGTTCTAAAATCCTTTCCTAAGTTTATAACTATGATCATTTTCCAATTTGAGTTCCATTCAGTCCTCAAAGCTGTATATCAATTTTTTGGTTCATAATTGTGAACTTTTTTCTTCCTTAGTCACTATTTTCCTTCTTTGTACTGGCTCACTTGAGCAATTTCACACAAAAAGAATGCCCCATTGGCCCGTACCATTATTCAATTAATAAAAGGAAATTTAAAAGTCAGTGTAAAAAGGATCCATAAGCAAAATCACATTTATCTATGAATAAAGAAATGTAATCTGAAAAAGCCTTTGCAATTGCCCAGACAACTTTCATATACCTTGGCTCACACTGAATGCATGTTTGTGTGTAAAATGAGAAGGAAAGAGAGAAAAATGAATATACAATCTTACATTGGATAAAAGGAGAGGTAGTCAAAAGTATGTGCATGGTTAATTAAGGACTCTTCTCAAAAACAGTTAGATCCATGAAAATTACGATTTTTTTTTTTTTGGTCTTCTGTCCTTTGCATCCTATTGTTTATTAGACAGGATGGTGCAGGCAGATGGTTCTAACCTGTAGTACTCATCACACTAAGTCACTTAGCTGAATCATGCATAGAATTGAATACAGATTGCAGTTTTACCACTTGTGAGATTTGTCATTTGCATGTGCTTATTTTCTTTCCTTTCTATTACTTATGCACATGGGCTATCTGACACAGCTTATGCCACACCACACATTTGGTCCTGGCTCTCTAGGAGGAACTGACAAAAGCAGACTTTCATATCCCCATGTTGTCAAATCTCAGTAGCTAAAATTTAAATAATCAAATTTAACTGAAATTCATTGCCTGATTTTCAGTTATACTATTTCCTACCCTTGTGTGTTAGACAGTATAATTGTTTTTCTTCCACTGAGGCAAAAATGAAAAACATTTGATGCAATCAAAGATTTCTTCTGGATTTTGCCAAAAGATCTGTCTGTAATTATTTGTCTGTGCATGCCGTACAACAATTTATTCTTTCTATTATTATTTTTTTTAAACAGAAATGAAATTCTTCCCATGAACATTTTGTACTAAAGAGCTCTCATGCCAATAGGTGTTTGTAGATCAACTGCATAAGAAAATTTCTTAATTTTCTCTTTATTATCAATTCAGTGGGGCAAGGAAGAACTGTAACATAAAGACAAAAGTCAGTATAGTATTTCCAGAAGAGAGACCCATTACAGACAGGTATTTTTAATATTGCTATGGGAGACAATTTCAAGACTGCCTTTTCTTTCTAAGTGGGTGTTTTATTTATATTTAGGCACCAAATGTTGAAAAATTTAGANCTCAGACAGACCCACTACAACAATTTAAATTAAATCACAAATGGTAAAGAGAAAACCTGCTATAGAAGCTCCATGTCTGTTCCCTTGCTAAATCAGGAATACCTACTATGATGATATTTTTCTTCGGTCTTATTCAGTGCTTTCCGTGTCCAAACTAGTGAAGTTTAGCACTTCACGGATACTGTTATTCCATCTACTTCTCCTGTAAGCTGCACACGAGATAGACCTCCTTTGTTGCACAAAGGGACTATTCCCATTAGTGAAAATTTAATTCTCTGTCAGTCAATGAAGGAAAACTTATCGGTCCGAATCCTTTTATTTAGTTTGAATAAAAGTGGTGATATTCATTTTAAGCAAAAGTGGAGGGAGGCACAGATCTAGATAGGAGTTACACGGGGGAGAGAAAACAGGGAGAGCCTATCCATTTGCAATGGCCACTACCATGTCACTTGAACCTGAGAACAAACAAACTAGGCTGGTCTAGGAGGGGGTGTTGTAAGCTCTCAAGTTCCTCATCACCTCACTATTCAGTTCAAGCTAACTAGACTCCTTTTTCCTCATCTGGCAGGTTTTAAGAGTTAGATGCATTGTAGAGGTTAATAGCTGTTGACTTTGCACCTGGAGCCAACTGGTTTTAATCGTAGTAAGTCAACTCTACTCTTTGGATTTTTATCAGAAGAAATGTTGGATCATTGTTTTGCATACAGGAAATTCTGTTCCTTTTTTTTTTTGGGGGGGGGGGAGGTGATGCAAGTAACTCTTGTCATTGTGCAAAAGGCTGGAATAAAGCCTATATAAAATATACACCATAATTATATCCTGTTTGGAGAATATACATTGAATGGCTCACTGGAAAGGAATAGTTTCATCCTAACAAGAGAGTATTTAAGACCTGACCCCTCAAATAAATCTTTGCATCTGCTCCACTACTTGGAATGTCAGGCAGCAATTCTTAGGGGCAGCTGTAATATATGCTGACATATCAGCTACAATTTTTAAAAATCTTTGCACAATAACAGGTTTTATTTTGTTCCTGGCTTGCTGAAATTACTTATGGAGAGACAGCTCTCACCACAAGGAAAGTCCCTTTCTCATCCCTGTTGAAAGTCTGAAAATCTTGAAATGGAATCTTTCCTTTTAGCTACGTTTCCTACTAAGCAGTATCAGAGCACAGGCACAGACACTGGGACTCAGTCATCTGTATTTTCTTTATTGCTAGAACAGTTCATCACATAGTTATGGTCAGCTAGAACTCTTCCAAGTGATTCCTAGGCACACTTTAGGGTTACCATGTGATAAAGATCACAGATAAGTGTTTTAGAAGAACCTACCTGGTTTTGAAAGCAAAGAGAGTTCAACGGTATGGACATGACCAGGCTATCCCAGATGGTTTTAGGCCAGTGAATGGACCCTAGAGCTGTGTAGCTGACTATTTTGAGTAGATGTAGTTTCTAGGTCTCATATACATGGCTATCTATCTATCTATATATGAAATATATGTTTAGTCTTGTAAAATGTATAGAAGACAGTGGAATAAATTGTAACTTTTCTATGAGGAAAGTGTTAAAGCATTAAAATTAAGTACTTCATTCAGGATACTAAGAACATATTTGGACTAGATTTCAGTTATCAACATATCTTATTCTGCATTGCTGCTCTCTGCTCTGTTTAATGGAATATACTAAGTAAAAAGTAACAAAAAGAAAATTTAATCCAGAATAGCCACATTGCTGGCATCCTAACGTCTTTGCTAAAGTAGTGTTTAGCTTTCATTTTTGAAAGACAGTGTCAAATACATCTTCCTAGAGAAAAAGACCATTTCACCATCTCCAATAAACAATAGTAGAATACTGCAGGAAGGGATTAGACTATTATTACATTAATTTAGTTCCTACACTCATTGTTAGCTCATTGTGATTATACAAAATTCTTTATAAGATATAAAGGTGTGACTTCCTCAGTCCAAGAAGGCTGTACAGAAGTATGTTTAGCAAGTACAACCATAATATAAAAGTGTTTAAATATGACATCCTTTATAGATTTTGGACACTTCATTATGAGAAATGAAATATAAAGCATATTCAAATATTACATCAAATTTTGGCCTTATGGAACAAGAATACCCCTTGAGAATGTGATAAGTGCATAAGACACAGAAGAAAAAAAAAAGGGCAAACTTCTCAATATAGAATAGTTCTTCTACTCTGTAGAAGAAAAAACAGGGCACATGCAGGCCACAGTACTTTTCCCCTTTTTAAGTTAAACAAAGCCTGAATTTTCTATCAAGATTGAAGAAATTTTAGTGCTTCTGTTATGTTTCCTGGGCAAACTCTTGTGAAGCAGTAAGCCCTATGGAAGCCCAGGGTTCAATATATCTCTGACAATGTCTGTTTTCCATGCTCACTCTGAGGTAGCTATCAAGATCTATTTTCAAGATAAGCTACTTAATTTCCTTCCCTAAATCTGTTTTCCAGGCAAGATAGACTAACTGCTTTGAAAAGGGGGTTGATTTTTTTCTTTCCAGAGTGCTTTCACTTCAATAGATCAGCCACTGACATCTCAGGTTAAGCTATCTCAGCATAATCACTGATACTACAGGGTTTGCAGGAAGTGAAATGAGCACTGTGAATTTCAGGTCAAATATTAATCTACCTGACAGTAGCATGTCTGGAAAGTTTCATCTTCAGCATTCCAGTGATGCCTAAATCCTTCCCACCTGTTAGGATGCCACTGGTTCCCAAATTATAAGGAAATTTAGAATTTAAAATTTACATTTAAAAGTCTGTTTGAAGAAGGGATTTTATTTGCTTCTTGTAACTTCATATACTTAGTAATGAGCAAGATCTGGAGACTGAATCTTTTGGGTTTTAAACTGTTTCTTAGTTTGTTTTTCCTGCTTCAAAGAAAAGCTAGATCTCAGATACAAACTTCTAAAGTCAGTAAAAGATATAACCTCTTTGTTCTGTGGCTGGGAAAGCATAACAATAATTTAATCTATGTACATAACATAGAATCATAGAATCTTTCTGTTGCAAGAGACATTCAAGATCACCAAGTCCAACCATTAGCCCAGTACTGTCAGGTCACCACTAAACCGTATCCCTTAGCACTCATCTATATGTCTTTTAAACACCTGCAGGGATGGTGACTCCACCACTTCACTGGGCAGCCTGTTCCAAGACTTGACAGCCCTTTCTATGAAGAATTTTTTTCCTAATATCTAATCTAAACCTCCCTTGATGCAACTTGAGGCTGTTTCCCCTCGTCTTACAGCTTGCTATATGGGAGAACAGACTGACCCTCCAACCTCCTTTCAGACAGTTGCAGAGAGCATTAAGATCTCTCCTCAGCCTCCTTTTCTCCAGGCTAAACAACCTGTTTCCTCAGCCACTCCTTGTAAGACTTGTGCTCTAGACCCTTCACATTTTTCTACATTGATATAAAAGAATGCAACAGCAGTTTTACTGTTCCAAAAAGCAATTCCTCTTTAACAAAAAATCAAGCATAATTAAGAATATTAATAGTGTTGCATAACAGATACACTATGTCAAAGAAGTAAAAAATTCCTGCCATGAAAAGCTTCCCATGCAAAGAACACTCTAAGAACTTTACCCACTTCTGGTAAATTCAAGGCAAGATCAATAAAAATAATAATAATAATCATTGCTTCAGCACAAAAAAATAGGGTATGGTTAGCTCACAAAGCTGAAACATTTTGTGGGAAGTGAAAAAGGTAACTTTCCTGGAACACAGAAATCTAGAACTGACGGAGCGCTATTGAATACAATATCAGCTGTTTCAATAGTGGTTGAAAAATGGAACATCTACCAACTAGTTCCTACAAGCATAATGGAAAATATAAGATTCCCATGCTCCATTCTCACGGGTATATGCGCAGGCCTGTGTATAACACTTTCAGTTCATTTTTTATATTGTCTTGTAATCCTATAACACCATGCAAAAATATATCTCCAGGATGTCAGACAGATTAAGTTCTAGAAGCTGTAAAATCAATACTTAAGAAGGTCTTAGCTTTATTTGATATATTTGCAAAATTCAGTTTATAAATATTTTTAATTAGTTCTACAACCTTTGGAAAACCATAGCTTTATTGTATAAAAACCTCAATTGTTCTTTATAATTCCCAAACTTCCCCATTTACAGGTAACTACACAGTACAACCTGATGACAAATCATTTGATAATCATTGCATAGCATGCCAATATGATCTACTACACCCATTTTATGTTAATGTAAATCTGTCAATTTCAGGAGAGTTACAAAGTTTATTCATGAGCTCTATCTTAGTCTCTGTCATCCTCATTGTTCTGGAGATATTATCAGCTAATACTCTCATTGTATATGCTTGCACATATAAACATATATTAATAATATGTCAGTTGGGTATATTTGTCAGTTGAGTTGTGTGCAAAGGCAGTTTATTATACCCTTAAAACAGGGATAGAATTAATTGTGAAAATAATTTTATAGTTCATGATTATCCTGAATTTGTCCAAGATTTTTTCTTAATCATTGTGTCCAATAACACCTTTGCTTGGTATTATAAAACTATCTTTAAGGTATCGTTTTGAAGGAATGTAGGAAAATATTCAGAGCAGTTTGGGAAAACTCCTCCTGTTTAGATAATGAGATATCCTCAATGTGTACAGTAAGAGTTATCTTCACTAGCTTTAGACACAAAACAGAAACATCTACACCTGATCTAGTAATTTTATTTGAGCTTGTCTTTGGAGAGATGTAAGGATATGACTCATCCGGTCTATTTTAAAGTCTAGTTTACACTGAGATTAAACACAATAAGTGTGCCAATTTCTTCCCAGTGACTATGAAAGGAGTAAAGATGACTAGCTGAAACATAAATGTCTACATCCTAGATAACTAAAACTAGCTATTGTGCCTCCCACACCAGGGATCTGAAACAATTACCTTTGTGGCCAAGCAACAAAAAGAACTCAGTTTTCAGGATATGTCCAAAATAAGGAAATAAACCTTCTGAATGGTATAATACTTGAAATTATAATGGGGAACAGAACACATGTTGTTAGAAGAATTGAAGGTGGATAAAGCTGGACTGGTTGAAAGAGAAAGAAGTACTAGTTAGAACTTTTGTAATGAAATGAGATATGTAACGTAGTGTTTCAAGGTCCTATTCCGTGCCTAATTTTACTTATGCTATATAAAAATAGTTTGTGTCTCTGACTAACAGATCTATGAAAACCACATATTTTTGTACTAGATGGTTCTTCATGACACAGAAAGGGGGAAATCTGTGTCACATTGGTCATTCTCTGAGGCACCTCCATCTCTAAGGGCACATTGGTTACCTGGGTTACCTCAGGCATATAAGTAAGGGCCATCACTTAATGCCCACCCATTACCTCTGTCATTTCCGTGAGTCACCTCAGAAGGCCCAAAGAGCAAGAGGTGGGATGTAATTTCATCATCAAAAGTTACGTTCTAAAAAGAATTCTTCTATAAAATCAGTTTTCATCAACTTGAAATAGCAGAAGACAAAAAAGACCTGAATATCCTTATTCAATCAAGTAGTGTCATGTGACTATAAGGAGGCAAAAATAATCTTAGTGTGCTTCAGGCAAAGTGATAGAAATAGAGAAGTGTTGATGCCATTATATAAGGTGCTAGAAAATTTTCCTCTGAAATATTGGATCCAGTCCATGTTCAAGAACTGTGAATTTAAACTAGAACAAACTTGGAGAATAACCTCTATATAGATCTATAAAATAGAAATGGAGATAATATATATGAAAAAACATAAATGTCTGTATGCACATACGGTGAAAAACATCAGGGTGAAAAAAGAGCTATTAAGCTAAAATATACTGTTGTCACATTAATAAAGAGACACAAAATGATTACAAATACTTTTAAACTGTAAGTTAGGAGATTACTAATATCGGGAACAGCTTTCAAGCAGAAAGAGGAGGGCAAGAAATCTTATCCCATTTTATAAGGAGTATTGCAGTATTTATAAACATCTTTCAGTTGCCTATACGAACAAGGAACAGGGATTTATGACCTACTAATTTTTTTAGCCCTATGCCTGAAGACACAGAAGGCATTGACAAAATAAATTCTGATTGTTCATGTGAGTGGGAAGTTTTCAGAAAACTTTTGTAAGTATGAACACTGGTGATATATTTACTTTCATTATATTAAATGCATGCATTCATTGGTCACTGTTATTCTGAAATTCTGTTAACGTACATTAATATTATTTTTAATTGTAACAGTAAAAGTACTGTTTTTAATTTATAGTTGGGCTATAGTGGCTTGGATGTCAGGTGAAGCTTTTTCATATTTACATTTCACCATAATACCAAAGAGAATGGAGAGATACTTAAGTTGGTTTTGTTTCTTTCCCATATTTCTATTTGTTGAAGCACAGTTGTATTCATTGAATGATAATATTCCATCTTTGCTTCCAAGAAAAGTAGTACTTAACCTCTTTAAATTTGAGTGGAATATGTTGTAAGTTTTAAACATCTGCAGTATGTCATGTAATTGGAGATTCTATGTGTTTTGTTTAAGATAATTTCCATCAACATTGTTTTGCTTATGTATGTTTAATGAGGATTGAAGTTACTTTTTATAAAAATGAATAAACTCAGGAAACTCATATCATTCATTACTGTAGAAACCATTTTAAGACTATCTTTTAACAAACGGTCACTTCAATAAAACATAAGCAAAGATACTTTCATTGCTACTGTCCTACAGGATGTTTTCCAGTTCTGGTTGCAGGTGTTAAGGGTAATAGCCATGAAGTGTTACTAATAATTTCAATAGCAACAAAGATAATATAATAATAACAATAAAAATATTAATTAGTCATGCATATAATCACAGTCTAATTTGTATCACCACCCCCTACACTGATTTTCTCTTCTTTTTCTTTCCAGTTATCCTTTCTTACTCCAAGTATATCCCAAATTCAGTCTATACATACAGGTGGCTTGAGGTCACAGAAACTAAACGGTGAACAAGCTGAAATCAGTGGAAGGAATAAGAATTTCATTTACATTAATCTCATTGAGGACAAGGTCCTAAACAAATAACAGAATTGCTTTGGTAGTGATCTAGAAGGCTGGGCTAGCAGTATAGCTGGAGATAGTGGATGGCACAAACTAAAGTCAGGATTTTAGCAAGCAGTGTTGCTTACTGCTGCGTTTGAGCAGGAAAACAGCACAAGCAACATCTGCTTTCTCAGATAACTCCTATCATCCTTTCTCTGAAAGAATAAAGTATATTGAAGATTTAAAAGCTGTGGAAAAGGCAAAAAGCTGCTAGGTCACTTGGCCCAAATCCCAGATTAAGTCAACTGCTGCCCCTAGAAGAGAACCCTGAATTCCCAGCTCTGAAAATACCATGCCAGCCACTGGGAAGCATCATTTCTTCAAAAAATTATATAAAGGAAAGTAAGCAAGAAACAGAACTCAAGATTCCAAATTCCGGAAAGAAAAGCTTTACTTTGTCTTGTGAACTTGAGGAAGTGTGTGCCGTATTTTTTGTGCATTTCAGGTCTAGTTCTAGTTCTTATGCACTGAATGTTATAATACTTTACTGATGTTTGATTTTCACTGAAGCAAAAAACAGTGCTCACTGTTGGGAAAGGATGAGTACTTTTTTCATTACAGAATATCGAATTACTTTGTACCAGTGTCCTGAAGTGTACATAAAAGCTGCAAGCAATCATTAAGAGTGTGTACAGATGTGCTCTACTCAAACAGGTATGCCCAGAAAAAAGGTTGCCATATACTAGCTCACATTCATCTGGTAATTACTGCCTCTTATGCGGAAGTTATTACCCCCACTTTAATTTGCTTGCAGAGATGCTTGCATGAGCACTTTATATCTTCTAGAGTAAGGAGCGGTGAGCTGAAATGTTTTGGATAATGCATCTTGGCAAATTCAACTCATTAGGACTTAAGCAGAACATGCGCCATCCACATATGAGCAGCAACTGTATCTAGATCAGAAAGAAATAACCTGGTTGTTGTTTTCAAAGGATACATCTAAACAATGCAGTGTCATATAGTTTAATTCTTTAATAAATCTGTACAACAAATTTAGAAATTACAGATAGAAGAAGGCCTGAAGGAGACCTTAAAAGGCCACCTCTTCCCTTCCTATGCCCAAAGAGAAGATCAGATTATTTCTATGTCATTCCTAACAGGCTCTTGTCCAACTTGTTTTTCAAGAACCTCCAGTGACAGAAACACAACCTGTCCAGGCAATACATTCCAGTGCTACACTAACCTTTCTGTTATGAGGTTTTTCCTGTCATCTGATCTAATCTCCCTTGTGCTAATTAGAAACTCTTGTTGTAATCACAATGAATGATTCAGCTGGTCTACATCTCTCTTGAACTGTACACAAAATCAGACGAAAGTACTCCAGCTGACACCTTACTAGTGCCAAATACAGCAAATATTTCAGTTGAATTAGAGATAACACTCCTATTTACTTTTTTTTCAGAAAAGCATAACATTCTTGACTCATGTCCAGCTTGTGAGCCACAGCAACTCTCAGATCTTTTTGTTCAGCCAGACATTTTTCAGTTTATACTTGCAGAGAAGAATTTTGTGTGTCTCCATGTAGAACCGCATATTTTTTCTCTATATGGATTTTGAAAGGCCCTAATAAGCTTGACCTAATGTTATGGCTAGTCCCATAATGAGCCAGAGGCTGGACAGATGACCTCCTAAACCCCTTTCAATTGAAATAATTCTATGATTCTCTTATTTTCTGAGATAACTTTGAACTTGAATTATCTTCTACAGCATACTTAAAGTTTCCTCAGCTTGTGTCACTTGCAATTTAAAGAAAATTATTTTATTCTTTCCTTCTGATTATCACAAAAACTTCTCATGATTTCTTACCCAAAACAGATCCTTTAGTCGTCCTCTCCCAGGAGGTCTAACAATACTTAGTCCAGCTCTTCCATCCTCCAGAAGTAGATGATGACTTCTCATCTATTTGGTATTATTCCTGGCACTATCACAAGTTCCTACACAGATGAACAGCAGTATGAAGTAGTAGCCACTAGAGCAGATGAGGATCATCAAGTTTTCCATACCATCTTGGATTTAGAGTGCTGGCAGGATATTTGTCTCATGGGAAATCAAGTCCAGTAATAACATGGACCACTTCAAGTCTCTCAGGACCCAACTACTAAATAATCCTGTCTTTCATTTCCTTTTTGAGGTTCTGAACAGCATCTTATGACCTCTCGCTCCTTCACTACTGGAATTATTCTTCACTCACTCTCAGGACAGCATGCTGGTGCGAGATTGCAGCATGACACTGCATCTCTGCCTTAAATAGAGACCATCAGATTCTAAAGAGCACCGGCTGTAGCCAGCTTTAAAAACTCCTTTCCTTTTTTTTTCTGTTCTCTACAGCTTTCTAGGTAGCCACATTTCTCCTAATTAGATCTGACATACAGTGATTGCATTATATCCATCCAGACATCCAGACTGGTGTACTGTACCTTCTGGTCTCTAAATCTTGTTGCAGAAACGGTGAATGGAGGCTTGCACCTTGTGTTTTTTCATGACTCAGCTGCTATGGATTCATGCAAGCCCACCAGTTCTTAGGTTTCACACCAAATGATGGCCTTGGTCGTCAAAGTGGATCAGTTCTTCACTCCATGTAACTGAGCAGCAAAATTCTAGGAAGAAGGAATTGATTGCTGAGAACAAAGACATCTCTGGCTTGTCTGGGAGATGAAGAGCTGAGAATATATCACAAAGCTTCTCTTCCTAACAGCTTTTACTTGACACTCAGAAAAATTCCTCATTAATGAACTTTCCCTCACCCAAAAGTCCATTTCTCCACTTTGAATATGGTCTCTAAAACCTCAGCAATTATTCCACTATGGATATTTGTTTAAGTGCCAAAGCCATAAAAAAACCCTCAGCTATATGGATTTATAGATATATAGTTGGTTATTTAGATTGGCACAAAGACAGAAATAAAGAGTATCGTGTGAGAAAAAAGGGTGGAGAGGAAAAAAAGCTTTGTTACCATGAGTAAATCCAGTCCAAAGCTCTCACAGACAAAATGAGGGAAGAAACAATAGTTTTTAACTGTGCCAGTGTGGCTTTGTAACCACTGCTCAGGAGATATCCTAGATATATGTGTTACTGGCCTGAGAGAAGATGTACCAAAGATGTCTTTCACAGAATTGAAACAGCTGAATGAGTACCTAGTTGTACATGTAGTTTCTTTTCTAATAGGACTGATGGCTATTCAGGCAGCATGTAGCATTCAGGGAACGCTGTTAATTTCTGTTTCTGACATCAAGAAAAGCCGAAACATCCCTTTGAAAGATCTCTAACACACTGAAAAAGAAAATCCACCTCCAACCGTACAGTACCCTCATTAGCTATCTTAATCTGGAAAAGGACACATGATGGTACAGCTATTGTTATCTTTTTTCCATGACTTTACATATGACATGAGACTGTCTTCATTGAGGTTTACTTAAGAAGTCAAATACAAGAAGCAGAATTCAAAGATTACGATCTTCAAAATGTAAAGATTTAAATCTTTTTTTAATTATATAAGTATGTGTTATTTCCTTGCAGTATAATTTGGGACATTTTGAGTTAAATGTTGTCAAAAAGATTTACAAAAGCTACTCTAAAACTCTGTAATATTTAACTACGTGTGCATGAAGAGGAACAATGTATTTACTTGCTATGGGAAATAAAAAAGAAAAGGAAAATTGTTGGCATTAGAAGGTTTTTAATTCTTGTTTTACCTCCCTCCCTTCCTAAATCCTAGGATCAGCCAAACCTGTGTGTGTTTTTATCTAAGCTGAGTGACCGCATTGTAAACTTAACCTCATCAACATGCTGTAAATGGTTTGAATTAATTAATTTCCTCTGGAAATCTGTTGTATCCTGTATCCTGCTTTAACCCCCTATGAAGAAGGCCCAATGTGGAAGTATCAGTTAGCACCATAAGTACAGCTCAGTGACAACTTACTTTGTTGTTAATGAAAAATGGTTACTGTTCCATGCGGAAGCCTATTGATGCTAATATATCCAATGCTTTTGTGGGCTAACATCTGGTTTGTGTTAGATGTTAATTCTAATTCTCAGTCAATATTTTTGGACACTGCTACTGTTGGCAATTTATTGATATTACCTGGGTGTTCTGCAAAGCTTTGTTTTGATATATGTAAAGCACATTTATTTTTTAATAATTCATTAGTATTACTTCCACTTACTTTGTCATGTTGATAGGGTTTGTAAAAGCCCACACCACTAATACACACTTTCTTCTTTAAACCCCGTTTGAATCTCTTAAATGTTCCCATTTGAAGTACACCATCTCTGTTTATGTGTATGTTTGGTGCTCAAATCTGCCAAGATGTGGTAACAGGAATATATAAAAAAAAGGACTTCCTCACCCCCTAAGAAACATTATGCTAGTAAACCTTAGTGGTCCACATCAGAGGAGTAAGGGGAATGGAAAGAGAAGAAATATCCACACTGTTGAAGCTTAAGCGCTTGCCTGTAATGCCTGTATGTGGAACGTAGTTCCACTAATGGCTAATTGTCATTGATAGATTTTTAATATAAAAGAGTTAAATACATTTTCTATTTATTTGATGGTAAGGAAGGAGCTGCCATCTACCAGACATTTATAAACAAAACTATTTTGAAATCCATGTTGGCAATAATTACAAACAATAAAAAGTTAACAAGAATGTTTCGATATTCCAAGCAATAGGGAACTTAACTGATAAAACAGAAGAACTGAACTGTTTAAGTAAAACAAGGCCAGGCTGAAGAGTCTGTTAGAGCAGATGGGACCATTTGATAGATAGAGCAATGAGGGAAGATAGAACTCAGGTTAGAAGCAATTACACTGGAATAGTTTTCCATCTGGACAATTGGAATTAAGTGGACAAAGAAGAAGAGACAGGGAGGCAAAAGAGCTCAGGAACCCAGACAAGACAAGGCAGAGAACAGGAGTGAGAGTCAAGGAGTGACCCACTGAAAAGAGGGTAAAGATGAGAAGAAAAAAATAGAAAGGCATTAGTAAAAAGACTTAATTATCTATTTTCCTAATTTTAGAGGGCATTACTTTACATCTTTAGCACTTTAATGTATGGGTGATGGGAATGAGGTGTGCACTGTAAATGTAGTTCATTAGAATAGAGACTGTGGTTTGAGACACATTGTTAAGCAATGAGGAGATCTTAGACATCCGCTTTTATAAAGAATCCTTGGTTGCTATGGAGGCAGTTTCAAAAGTCCTTTGTTAGAATATGTGTTTTCTGCTAATAAAAAAAGAGGTCACACATTTTTGGCTCAAAGATGATAACGCAGAAAGGAAAAAAAAAAAAAATCACTAAAGGGATGGAGAATTAGGAAGTCAGGCAAAAGCATGCTGCCCATAGGGAAAAGACAGCCTGTAACTAAGGAAAAAGGAGATAGGTAGGAAACAAAGAGTCTACATTTTAAGAATAGTTTCCACTTTTTGCTGGTTATCAATCTGCAGAATTAGAACAAATTACATAAGGAGGGGAAGAGCACACCTGCTCTTGCAGCTAGGAAATCAGACTGATGCAAACCAAACAGAAACCAAAAGCTTCAAAACAACACATCTATCTGTACTGGTAGGCATCATTCTTATACTCCGCAGAAAGGTGTCTGAGCAGTTTTCAAGGAAGGAGTAACAGGCAGTTAATCCCAAGGTCTCTCTCTGTTCTTACTCCCCAGTAGCAAGGGACTGTGTTTAGCATTAGTCTACAGTTCAGGGACTTGTGGCTTAAAGGAAAGGAGAGAGGAAGGTGTGGGATTTTTTTTGAATCTTTTTTAAAGGGGTTAGAAGCCCCTAGTCATGAGATCACCAGTGAAAAATCTTCCGTGTCAGTTTTGTGCTTGATAAGCTGCATTGCTTCTGGGGACCACTGCTATCCCAGAAGGCCCTGCATAGTTGGCATGAGCTGAAGAATCTATCGCTGAAGACCAGCTATGCTGGAACAGGCATGTTCTAGGGATATTCTCCAAGCCAGTCAAGGCTGATTTGAACCCATCATACTTCTGTTAGTGCTACAGCCCCATTGTGTGTTTGCATCTGAGGCTCAGGAGGAGGGGCGCAGATTACCGCAAATGGGGCCCATGTGGGTGGACTGGGGCTGGAGAGCATATGTGAAAAGCAGATGTGGTGTGTGTTCCTGTGCAGAGCAGAGTGTGACAGCAGGGGCTTGGGAAAGAAGTCTCTGTAATGACTGTGTTAAGATATTTTAATAAAGAAGTTACCTAGTGTAAATAAATCCATATGTTTTGTAATCCATAGTCCCATTCTGTTTCAACATCTGGCAATGTGGGGATTTAGCAGTGATAGAATTAATAGTATAGCTTCCTATTGTATTTAATGGGGGGTGGAAAACAATTAATGACTTATTTTAAATGACAGTTTCAAGAACAGCCTTCATTAAGGAAGACTCACAATTAAAGGAGATTATGCTTGCTAAAAACCAGAAAGAATTACACTAACTAACAAGAACAACTTGGAAGAGGGATCCACAGGGACAGTTTGAAATTGTGTATATATTATAACTAGGAAAACTCAAAACTTGCCATAGAAGTGATTTGGGAAGGAAGGGAAATTTTGGCAAGGTATTGTTGTCTGTGTAAAAAGTACCCATTTTATCTGGCTTTTATTTACCTCTTATCAAGCTTTTCCTACCCTCTTAATTCTCTTTCCCCAAAACAAGAAGTGTCTTTGTCAAAAAAAAGTAAGGGATGGACATGAAACAGGTGTTGGTTTTTTACTAGAAAATACCGACAAAAAGTATTTCTAATTTGCTTGCTTTAGCAGTGAAATTTTTAAGGAGAAAAAAAACCTGCCTGTATCTTCAATCTTTATGGATGTACTGGGTCAAATAGCTTGTATACAGATTTCCTGTTTGCCTCTAGTTCTTATCCCATAAAATACTGAACTTTTATTTCAGGAAAACAAGACATAGCCTCTAAGTGAATGCTGTCAAGCTATTTTTCTTTTAAAATATACCATTCTTTAAAACACATACTGAAGACAACACTAGAGAGAAAACTGGAAATTACCCCTTTTTAATCACTAGGAGTTTGACTATGAATATTCAAATACACTCCACACCCATCCCCCACCCTCCACCCCCCATTTTTTTCTTGTTTTGGAATTGCATTCATTATTATCTATCATTTTCTTAAAGTCGACCATATCTTAGATTATGTGGGATACACTTTAAATGCCACAGAGAATGTTTTGAAACAATACAAGTTCATAACAGTAACGGTAGTTGCAATAGTACTTTAGAGCAATCAAAGAATCCTGTGACCCTTCTTCAGAAGGGATAGTACACTTTCAAAGCGATTTAAATAATGTTGTCCAGAAAGCTGTCCATCACTTCTTTAGCTGTCTGAATGTCCTTGAGAAATGTTCTGCAATTTTATGTCTGTCTGTTCCCAATTCCACACCTCTGTTGTATTGCTAGGGGAAAAAATATCTACAACTTTAATAAAAAATAAAAATCTGAAATGTGAACATTTGTAGCTTGCTTGTCATCACTAAAATAACTGTGTGTATTCTGGGGAGCTACAGTTGCCAACAGGACACAAAGTTGCCCAGCTATTTCCTACTTCTGTTTTTGTCCCTTCGGGAAAAGGAGTGTCAGGACTTTCCTCTCCCCACTGGCTGGTTTGCAGGAGGGTGGTGTTAGGAAAATGATAAAAAGGAGTGAAAAGTTACCTTGTTTTTATAATTTTGCTGCCAGTAGCTAGACCTAGGGGAGATAGGTATGTTGGTAGTCAAACCTTTGGCCATGTAAGAGAACCCTGGATTTAAAGAAAAACTCTTGTTCCTCTCTCAGCCAGGTACCCCAGAGGCTTCAGTGGTTACAAAATAAATGTGCTACATGCTGCTACAAATCTTTAGGTTCATGCTAGCTTGAATTTCCCCAGCAAAAAAATGCAGTTCTACGAGATTGCTAAAAAAAAGAATGATTTCTATTCCTCATCTCCCTGCCTGAGCACGGCCCGGTGGAGACAGTGGTGACAATGCCGAAGGCTCGATGCAGCTCTTCTACACTCGTCGGCTGGTGTGGACTGGAGGGCCCGAAGGCACCTAGAAGCAGCTGCCAGGTGGATTCAAGCAGCACCGACTCCTTAATGGCCACTGCCCTGTTGGTAGATTAGCGTGGCAGAATGCTGCCATATGCCTCCCTGCCCTGACAGATCCCCTTCGTTTCCCCAACACACATATGCAAATTCTTTTCTCAAGCAACCTGCAGGACAGGAAAGCATCTGCCTTTGGGTTGGCTCCTCTAGTGAAACCTGATCTATTTTTTTGCTTTATGCACAAGAGTCTGAAAATACATTGGCTTGCTGTCATTTTATTTATACTCTCCTATTTCCATCCTTTTGGGCTCTGCCAATCCCCTGATTTGGCTTCAGAGATAGTGACAGGGGATATGAAGACACTTTCACCTTCTCCTAAGATGCAGAAGGCTGGCCAGAGCTAAGCAGGTTGCTCTGGTGTCCCTGGAACATTTTATTCTCTCTAGTGGTTAAGTTGTACAGGAAAATTTGTGTAGGTTGTTTACACACTCAGATCACCAGATTTGGCTGGATATTTGACTCCCTGGGTCATATTAGCAAGGACAGTTGCATGCTTGTTTTTTACCTCTCTGCGCCATGGGTCATTATTTCCTATCTAGGATTATCTAGAGGATTTAATGAGTCCCAGCACTTTCTCAGGCAGTGGTAGTCTCCGTTCAGTCTCCACATTCTGTGTCACTTTGTCACTGCAACTTTTGCTTTCATACTACAGATCTTCAACATCTGCCATAGGGTCCTGGAGAAGGGTCTGCAGAGAAAGAGTAAGATTGTCCTAGCTAAGCCATCTCCTGCATGATTTTCTATAGTTGTTAAGATCTGGACTTGCTGACATACATGTCTCTTCCAGTCTTAGTGCAATAAAAGTAGAAAAACAGGGCCAAAATTTGAAATATTGGAGATACTATTTACATATTGTGGTACAGTAGCAGAATTATGCTACATAGAGAAACAACAAACCATACATTTGTTAATAGCTTTTAGGAGAGTTGCCCCCAAACAGGATTCATCTCACTTGTGACCTCAGTTGCCCTGAAGTCATGACTATCTGGTTCATCATTGATGACAGATGAAGCAGAAAGTAGCCATGCTCTTAATTTAGCTGTGCCAGTAAGGTGCTTGCATCTACACCTTTCTGTATGCTAGTTCTGCTAGTGTTCTAATGAAGAGTCTTTCCAGCCTTTCAAGAAGCTAACAAATACACCAATGCCATGTCTATCCCTGCTAGGCAGAACTAAGCCATGTTCCTCAAACATAGTTGCTGGAGTAATACTACAATTTCTATTTCTTTTTATGAGAACAGAAGTATCTATGAAGAACCAAAGGACACTTTCTACTGCTTCTTTATCTTGCTGCATTGGGAAAAAGGAGACGTGTCAAATTTGCTCCTTCTGTGCTTCTGCACAAACATCTTTTCTTATAACATTTTCACTGTTATGCCCTAGTGAGGAGTCTTAGCAGAATTCAAATATTTAGGTGTTTATTATCCCCTGCACATGTATTTTCCATTAACATCAATGGAATTTAAATGTGTACATAGGGAAAGGAAAACAAACAGTTAATGATCTAAGCAAGAGAAAGGGAAACACACACGGCGCCCAGAAAACAAGTTAGCTGTAGAGGGGAGGAAAGTTATTTTCCTGAATTAATTATACAAAATAACAGTGGAAAAGACGTGATATACTTGGATCATCTCTCTCTGCCCTCTGCAGGAAAGGTATCTGTGTTTGTCTCTCATGCTTTGTACATAGTCTACTCTTGGAGAACTTTAGTGACAGTGAATCAAATACCTTCAGAGTCTTAGAACTGACAACTAATTACTGTGATTGTCAAGAAATGTTTTCCATTACCAGAAAGAGAACTGCTTCCTCTGCTCAGAAAATACATTGAGAGTTATTTCTGCACTTAACTGTGACAGAGAGAAAGCAAAGAGGTAGTACTAAATGATCATAGAATCATAAGATATCTTGAGTTGGAAAGGATTTTTATGGGTTCATCAAGATGCTCCTGAAGGAGAAGTACCTCCCTGAAGGTCAGCCTGTTTCAGAGTGGCCACAATGAGGGACTTATGTCCCTGGGAAAACAAATAAAAAATTAAAAAGTCTCTTAATGAAAGACTGTATGTTGTAAAGTGTGTTGTCTCCAAAAATCCCAAATAAGCAAAGAAATACCGTGGATGAGTAATGAATCAAAATGAGTTTACTGTTCACTGTTTTGATGCAACCAATAGAACAGTCAAGTGAGAGACGCCAAAACTTTAGAGAGGTGTTCTGGCCATTTCCACAGACAGAAAACTGGATAACAGACTGACACAGCAGTATTTTTTCCTTCCATGCTGATCCTTCTAACATTTCATATGGTGACTCCCGATGTCTCATTTAAACTACCGACAAGTAGATGTACTTGAACAGCCAGAGCCCTGCAACTGCTGGTGCCCATGCCTCCCCCAGTACTGTATTACTGATGTTATCAGCGTAACCAAGCAGCTAATGGGCACCAGCACACAGCTTTGGGAAACTGGATGCTCTGATGAAGATGATGGCCTCTCAAATGTCCATGAAAAAGACATGACTTATCATAGAACATCTGAAAATATTTATGTCTGTCTATTCATTGTGAACCCCTTTCAGAAGAATGAAATATTCTGCCTAGTGACAGGCATTTCCACAAAAGTGGAAGTGCAGGAGATGCATATATCACTACATTCACCTTTGGGAAAGGTTTTTTCTTCTAGACAGACTTCTTTCTTTGCTTTGGAAGTGGTCAGTCAGGAACATATTCTGAGCTGTAGTAAAAGCCAAGACAAGTTTTCCATGCTGTAAATTTAACTAAGCTCATATCTTGAAATTTTATGGCAGTGTCCAACCAGTCTATTTCTCTCTTTTCATTAAAATAACAGTAAAAATGTTAGGGGAACTTAAATGAAATAGGTAACTGGCTCATTTCTGGAGTAGTCACTGACCTATATACTCAGAGGAATAAAAGAGCTTTGATGTAAAGTTACGAACAGAACTGTACATTTGGCTGTCTATGCGCACAGGACAGATAAAGCTGAAGGAGAGCCTTGGTGGATTAATGCCATTAGGGATATTCATGATGTGATAGTGACACTTTTATTAAAGGGTGAAAAGAAATGCTTTACTTTGGAAATATAATTTTCCCTGATAATTTAACAGCTATATCTTTGGGATGATCATTATCCTTTATTCACTTCTTAAATTCATTATTTTTTCCACAGTAGAACCTACTGAGGTTTCCATATTATACTTCTAAATTGTTCTTGGAGGAATGAAGCAGAATATAGTCATTCAGAACAAATGAGAACTGATAATTAAAAATAAATACTTCAATAATTACAAGGTGGTTTAATTAAAGTAACAAGGAGAACCAATTGTGATTGATCCATTCAAAGGCATAGCTTATTGTTACAAACTGGATTTGAATTCCGTCTAGTCAGGAACAAGCAAATGATCTCAAGGCTGAACATGTCAGATAAAGAATCGGAATGATGAATTACTTCCATTCAACCTTTGCTTATTTTCAAGGGAGAGCTGATGTTAATGTACCAACTTTGCACATGTGATTCCACTAAGATTTCAATGGATTTTTCTGGGATATTTTTCTTTCTTTTTCTGGATTCTTTTTCCTGTTTTCAGTGGGTAGCTTTATTGCCTGTCAGTTAGACTCTATGTAATAAAGACAGCAAAAATCTTGCAAAGATGGAAGCGTGAGGAAGCAAAGGAAAAAAATGTTTCTGCCAGTCCTATAACTAGAGAAGACTTACAAAGGAGACCAATGGACATAGAAAGATCTCCTGTCAGAATTACAAAGCCTGGAGTATTGCAAAGCCCAGAGTACTGATTATTTCATTAAAGATCCAACAGCTTCATGGAGTTTTTGTTCACAGATGATTTCCTGTACTTCTTTCAAAACTTAAGAGTAATTGGAATAAAAGAAACTTAGAATGATATGAAGTAGGCATTTCGCCATCTAATTTGTGGAATTAAGAACACAGGATAAGATTCCTTCCCTTCTTTATATGGTGGAGAAGAAAGGCAGAGAACTTCAGAAAGGCAGAGAGAAACCTCATATGCTGAGCAAGAAGATACATAGAAATCCTGGTTCCTGAAATTCCAGCCTACTTTGAGCTCTTCAGGCCAACTCCAGGAGACCTCTCGATGTNGAGTAGAGGGGAAGGAGAACCTGCATCTGAAATCAAAGACAAGGATTGTCTCTGGAGAAATATCAGGTACAATCTGAAGTAATGGATCACAGCTTGCCCGTTAAAACACGATCAGAAGAAGTGTTGTTACCAAGATTTTCTGTAACTAAAAGGTGATTATAGCATTCAGACAAGAAGTGCAAGAGCCAGATTCTGTTCTCAGCCTGAGAACCTTTAGGCAGTTTCCTCCTGAAAAGTAACAGTTATTCTAACACTTCACTGAATGGAAACAATATTCTGCAATTTTCTTGGTGAAGGTGAGCCATTGTCTAGGAAACAAGGTAAGTTTAGCAGGTTTTTTTTCATTAACAAAGTAAAAAAAGATCTGGAAATGAACTTATTTGGTATTGATGCAAAAATATTGTTATGACATGATGTCAGAAAAAAAGAAAATACGTAAAAAGAATCCCCGTTGTGAGGCATCCCTTTCTCTACTGCAAAGAACTTTCATTCTTGTACCTATTAGCAGTAAATAACCTCCCTGTATATTAATGAAAGAGGGTAAAGCTCAATATGTTTTCCTGCTTCCTCATCTTTGTGAGATCATTACTACTAAGCCTTTCAAAAATAGTTACTAATGAATAACTAATAAATTGTCTATAAGTGAACCAGGAGACTGTACATGTAAAGGTATTTTAGGAAAAGAAATAATTTGTGAGTTGTAGCATTCATGTTTGTCCCATCAATAAAAGCTGTGGTTTTTTATACTAGATCTTTACCTGTTAGTCTTTCTTTTTTAAGTCCATTTCTTCTTTCATCGGAGAGGAAATATGAGATAAAGTGATCAAACATAATCTTCGGAAGCAGTTTTTTCAGGTTGATTTGTCAGGCACAACGAATGGAATATTTCATTCCATTAAGTGAAAGGAATCTTAATTGATACTTCAGAGAAATTCTTTTGACAAGGAGAGGTTTTTACAAATTTATCCTACTTTATCCTGAATATATTTCAGTTTAGTGATACTAAATACCAGAATACAAACTAAGATGTATTTTCAGCTGGGTCTCAGCGAGTAATAATTTCTATAGGAGTTAAGTACCTTGTTAGATGTGTTTCAAAACAGAAACATAAAGGAAGCAGCAGATAATATGAGAATGTGTA
>VYZX01004996.1:0-13096 GCA_013401335.1 Brachypteracias leptosomus | reverse complement strand
AAGGACAAGAAGCAATGGACACAAACTGAAATACAGAAATTCCATTCATATGTAAGAAAAAACCCTTTTTCACTGTGTGGGTTATTGATCACTGAAACAGTTTACCCAAAGAGACTGCCTAGTGTTCATCCTTGGAGATACTCAATACCCAACAGGACACAGCCCTGAGCAACCTGTTTCTGCTGGCTCTGCTTTGGGTGGGGGCTTGGACTAGTTCTCTAGAGGTCCTCTCCCACCTCCACCATTCTGTAATTCTGTTGTAAGGGGAATTTCTTCTGCAAATATGGATTTTATTCACTAAATAGAAGTGCCAGCCCTTCTCTGTGCAATGTTATTTTCAATAGTACTTGAATCTCAAAAGTGCTTTGTAGAGCTGATCAGCTTAGGATGAAGAGCCTTAGATATGATCCAGAGAGGGCCTGCAGATCCTCACTTCACTTTCATTTCAGTATATAAGACCTTAAGTCACGTAGCTTTCCTCTGAGGGTTTCATTGATGTAAACTGAAGATTAGAAATAAAAAAAAAGGTTTTTACTTTCCTCAAAATAATACAGAGAACATCCTAATGGATTTTTAATACATATTGTCACACAAATTCAGTGCATGCATCTTCCTTAATCCCCAAATATTTTAAGAAGTAAAAAATAAAGGAATCTCAATGCTCCTTTAGAAGTAGTCCTTTACAATATGAATGACTATTTCTGACTTATTCCATAACATTTGACTGATATTAATATCTTCCCAAAATTTTATAGGATGTTAACTTGGTTTTATATTAAGATTCTGTTAATAAAAAATATACGAGGAGTTAAAAAATGATTGATAGTGACTGTAAACGTAGATTTGGGACATGTCTAAGTTATAAGCACATCAATAGATGACAATACTGAAAGTTATAAGAGCTACTCAATCAATCTGTTAAACTGCATGAAATGCTCATCCATTCTTTATCCGTTACCTTAAAGTTCCAGTTTTCATTTATTAACCCTTTATAAACCATTCCAAAGTGGAATTTTAATGAGAAATATGGCGTGGTGTGAATAGGGATGCCTCTGACATTTTAAGCACTTCATTTTTTTAAGACCACTTTGAAGCTGATCATTGATCAATGATCAATGACAGAAGTTNGCAAGTTTGCTGATGACACAAAACTGGGAGGAGTGGCTGACACACCAGAAGGCTGTGACACCATCCAGCGAGATGCCCAGGAAGGTTGTGGAGTCTCCTTCTCGGAGTCTCCTTCTCTGGAGATGTTTATAGACCGCCTGGATACATTCCTGTGCAACGTGGTCTAGGTGATCCTGCTCCGGCGGGGGGATTGGACTAGATGATATTTCGAGGTCCCTTGCAATCCCTAACATTCCATGATTCCGTGATTCTGTGAGACCTGGACAGGCTGGAAAGCTGGGCGGGAAGAAATTGTTGATATTTCAGTATTAGTATGCAAGATTGATCTACAGTTGTGAAGCAAGCAGTGACCTGCCTAGAGGTCAGAATAATATGCTTGAATAAATATTTAGATACCAGTACAGCACTTCATGTGTTTCTTGAATTGTTGCCTCCTGAAGAGTAGTTGGTTGGAGAGGGTAAAGAGTGGTTTGTTATTCATTGTTGTGTCATGCCTGGCATATGGTACAGGCTTTGAAAAATGCTGCCGTTGCCAAGTACTGAGAACATAGGTCCAGATCAAGACTCACTTCACATATACTTGGCTTTATTGACCAAGTAGTCTACCTATCAGTTAACAATCCACAAACAGCTGTCTTAGAGTCATGGAAAGAAGTGGAAATACTGGTGAAAGGGAAGAAAACAAGAGAAGCTGCCATTTGCTCTGACTCAGGTTTGCGCCATGTTTTGTTCTATTCACCAACTGGAAGGAAGTGTCTGGCTCACATTAAGTCCATTAAAAAAATGAGGTAAATATATTAAAAAATCTCTAGCAGCCAATTTGAATCAAACCTCATGTGAGGATAAGAAGCTGAAACCAGAGCTGGTGCAAATCTAATTTACAGTAATAGAAGATTTTGTCCACTGAGGTGTATAGAAGCTAAATGTTAGTATTGATAATTTCGTCTCTCTGTTGTGTTCACCACAAACATCATTTCATTGCTCAGAGTCATGTGAACCCATAGTAAATTTCAGAAATTTAATAGATTTAATAAGTGCTTTGTTCATTTTGCTCTATGTAAAAAAATCTCCAATCTGAATTCTCTTGAAAAAATATTTGGGCTTGTGACTCTTCTTAAATGGGTTTTCATCTTATACACAGAGACATTTCGAGGTTGTGTTAAACAAAAGATGATCTTGTTATGATGACACCTGTTTATTGAGACTACATTACGTTTTCAAACTTAACAGCTTTGATTGGCTTACAGTAGAAGCTTCTTCTTGGAAAAACTAAATGTTTTGCCTGGACGACTCTTCCACATCTGTGTTTTTCTAGTCAAATCCCTAAAATAAATATCTGATAGAGACCTGAGCTTCTGGCAAGGCACCATATGTTGTGTTTGGAAGCAAAATAAATGTTTTGACAAGAACATAGAAAAATCTTTACATGGCCCCAGTGTAAATGGAGTACAAGAGCTATTACATGGCCTCAATATGTCAAGTGATGGGCTTGCACAACCATATTCTTTACTAGCTGTGGGATGGTGTATGTGTAGGGGACTGCAATCCTCCTCAGTACACATCCATAAAATGAAAGACTTGAGTCCAACTGTTACTTTCTTGTCTATAACTCCCTGTACTACTTCCCCCTTCAAACTCTGACTGGAGAGAAGGCTTTTGACTTGGGTTGCTGCTCTTGACTCCACCAGAGCCTTTCCTGGTGACACCAAACAAGGCAGAGTGCAAGGGAATCTTCAATGAGGGCTTTGAGCCAGGCTTGAGGCATCTGTGTGCTTGTGGATTTTGTACAGATGGGCGCTGCTCTTTATTTTCTTGTGTGTTTTGCCCTAGAGTCCCTGAAGTCTTCTCTTTGTGCTTCGTTCAACTGCTGGCTTAGTTGGGCTCTAACCTTACACTGGGCTGCAAAGCACAGCACCTGTGTAACCAGGACTCTGTTCTGCTCTCCACTGAAGAGTGCTTAATAAGAAGCACAAACTAAATAAGAGTTGCTCATTTGAGTTGAAATATCCCATGGCCATAAAAAGTCATGTCATAAGAAATTTTATTAAAACCCAGTATTGGACTGACTTCTCTGTCTGTGAGTTTAAGTAGAGAGGATTAGGAAATTCAAGTCAATTACGGAAGTAGCATTTTTAGGACAGACAATTGCCTCTTTTCGTCTATCTTCCCTTACTCTCCCAGACTTTAACTCTATTAAGTATCACACATTTGTATTCCCTAATTGACTGAAATGCAACATCCAAAAGACATTGAACCAGGAGATGCAGAGATCTGCTGGTGAAAGAGTATCGGGTTTAGGGTATTAAATAAGGACAAGATATACCTGTGTTTGATTCATTTTGGTTTCTCATTTTTCATTGCTGTTTAGAGTCAATTAAAGCTTTGAGCCATATTCTCAGCTGGCATTAATCAGTCAAGTAAAATGAAATCAATGAAGCTACATTGATTCATATCCATGGAGGATCTAGTCCATTCATTGATGACAATTGAAAAGGTGTATTTGGCATAGCAGATTTTTGAGTATAGAGCAGAATTATTCACCATAAAAGCATTTTCACATGATGTCTCTAACCTACAAGAATATATAGGCATTGGAAGTTTTATACATGTGTCTGGCTTCCTGGCATATGAACAAATAAACAAAGATAATGTAGGACTACAAATTAGAACTCAAATACTCTCTAGTGTGACATTTTGCAGTTATATGTCTCTGAGCATGCCTGCAATCAGAAACTTAGAAGAACCATACAGCACAGTCAGTCTGCCCTACTGATTTCTAAATGTTAAATTCCATAGAATCATAGAATCAAGAGAAATTTTCTCTTTGCTCTGTAATATAAGAATGAATAGACTTCCAAAATTTTAGTTCACATTAATGATCATGATCAGATAATTTTGTTGTTTGATATTGGTATGAATAAAATATTGACTGCTTTTTAGGCTGTGCTAGTTTATAGCCACAAGAAATTCTTATAGCAATGAGCTACAAGAAATGTGTTAGACATGTATTTCTGTGCATGGATTTTGGATTCTGAACATTTTCTAAGTCTGAATTTCATCTCATGTTTGATGTTCATTCACTGCATACTTTGGCTATTAAACAGTATAAAATAAAACTCAGTTTTAGGACCATGGAATACACACACTTATGGATGGAATTAGAATATTTCTTCACTTGATAGATCTTGATTATCATCTTGATGTTTTTGTTTATCTAAGTTCAGGGGGTTATTTAGTTTAAAGCATCTAGTGAAACTATCACATTATTGATATAATTTTTAAAAGTTTTATTTTGGTTTTTATCAGTGAAATGAATTCTCAGATCCAATGTTTTCTCATTTAGAATAATAACAACAGTTGCATAATGTGTAAGAGTGGTGACTCATGTTTTTAACTTCATTATTATTCACAGACTCCTCCATTAAGCTGCAGGACAAAATTATGAGCTATGATAAGTTAAAAGACTGGTACTTCCAGTGGCATCAGGCTGTGCAGCAATGAAAAAAAGAAACACAGTGAAACATTTTGGCTTCTAGTAATGTCCTTTGTAATTTAGTTTCCCTCGAACCCTACTTTTGATATCCTTTTGAATGCCACTGTCACAAACCCTTAATCCTAGGTGGCAAAGTGAGCCAGGAAAGTTAAGGTTTGTTGTGGTTTAGATGCAGCCAGGAGCTGAGCTGCTCACTTACCCTCTCATTTTCCCCCAGTGGAGTGGGAAGGAGAATAGGGAGAAAAAGGCAAAGCCCCATGAATTGAGATAATGAGAATTTAATAAAACAAGGCAAGAGGAGAGGAAAAACCAAAAGTAACAATAATAGTAATGAAACAATATATGAAGCAAGTGATATAAGCCACCCAGACTGACCAGAGCTGCACCAACAGTGCCATGCCAGAGACCACACGTCCACCCCAGGTCACAAAGAGAGGGGTCACTAAGGCAGCTATGTGCTTTATTACTAACATCACAAATTCAAGAGTGATTTTTATTTACTTCGTATGACACCTGAGCTTTGCCAATAGATTTTAGGACTATTGTCATGATAGAAGGAGATGATTTGATTGTCTAATGTGACAAGTTACTTGGTGAGATTGGATATCACCAAACAAGCTCAACATTAAGTCTAGAATTTGGTAAGAACTAACAATTAAGCTTTGGCTAATAAAAAAGGATACTATTCAAGGTTTTGGGAGGGAGTATTCTTTCTGAGTAAACACCATTTGAGATGTCTATGTTAGCAATTTGGCTGATAAATTCTGTAGCTGACCAAGAAAAAAATGCTACATATTAGTTATCTACTGTTTTAAGTGTGTGATAACAGGCAATAGAAATTTGCCATGGACAAGTTTAATAGTCTACTAGCATTTGCAAAAGGCATTCAGGGAAGTTTCTCACTGAAAACTCATAGGGACACTGGAATGTGAAAGGATAAAAGAATGGGATAAATAACTCACTAAAAGATAGGAAACAAAGTAGGAATGCTCATTTCTCATAGGGAAGGAAAATTATGAAAATAATCCCACAGGGACCTATGCTGGGGTCTGTGATGTCCCACATTTGTAAATGGTCTGGTAAAAGCGTCGAGCAATGAGGTGACAGCATTTGCTGACAGTACTGGGTTATTCAAGGTTGAGGTTTGACTGAAAAGTTGAAGAAAGTCCTTGTCTTTCTGAATGACTAGGTGAAAAAATGCCAAAATTCAGTTTAGGTACGTACATGTGGGAGAGGTGGACCTCAGCTTTGCAAATATGATAATAGTCTGAGTTGACGAACAACACTCAAAAATGAAATTTTTATGACTAGGATAGTTAAGTATTGTGGTGGGTTTACCTTGGCTGGGTGCCCGGTGCCCACCCCTAGTCCCTCTATCACTCCCCCCCACCCCCCACCAAAACCTCTGTCAGCAAGGCAAGCGGGGAGAGAGTAACATGGAAAAGGAAAACCCGTGGGTTATGATAAGAAGCAGTTTAATAAACAGCAGAGAAAGCAAGGTCGCGCGCGTGCGAAGCAAAAGCAACAAAGCCGTTACTCTCTACTGCCCATCCGCGGGCGGTGTCGTGCCTGTCCCGGGAAGCAGGGCTCCAGAACGCGTACCGGTTGCTCGGAGGACAAATGTCTTCCCAGAATCCCCCCTGTCCTCCTCCCTTTATAGTTGAGCTGACGTCATATGGTATGGAATATCCTATTGGTCAGCTCGGGTCGGCTGTCCGGGTTGTATCCCCTCCCAAATCTTGCCCCCCCACACACACCCCGTCATAACAAGGGTGTGTGTTATCAACACCTTCTGGCTTCCAGTACTGCAACATGAAGGCTGTATGGGGAAAATCAGCTCAGACAGACCCACTACATATACTATGGAAGACTCAGTCCAGGTTGAGCAGTACTAAGAAAATATGCAGAAAATGGAAAGGTAGAGACTGCTAGGAAAGGAAGTTAAAAAACAAAACAAAACAAATCAGAAAAAGCTGTCATCTGAATGCAAAAATCAAGGATTTGCCCTCTTCTTCAGCATGGCATGTGATCTAGCCCCCTCAATCTAACTAAAAGATACAGTAAAACCTGAAAAAGATACTAAGCAGGGGGAAAAGAAATCAGGATAGTTTTGTACAAATAGTGGTTGAACAGATCAAAACTCTTCAGCCCAGAAAAGAGATGGTGAAGGTCAATACAATCATCAGAGAGTATGGAGAAATGTAGGTAGAAAGTTTTGCAGCACATTGTAAGTTACAAGTGCACTTTAGAGAATCATTTGGAGGTAACGTTATGAAGATATTACTGTACATTTCAGAAACCACTTGCCAAATAATCTAGAAAGCAAGGAATGGATGAAAAATTGACCTTGTAACAAAGACCATATTACTTGCCTTGACCTCAAGTAACGTAAAATGGATTGAGACAGTTCTGAAGACCATAAAAAAGAGGTGGGTAAGTGAGGGTGGTCTGTGCATGATGGACCTGCTAAAGCCTCAGGCTGGATAGAAATTAGTTCTGCATAGCACCTAAGAGTTTACAAAGAGTGAAGGGAAAAAAAAAAAGTTAGAAAGAAATTCCCATATAAGAACCTCAAGAACCTGAACTCCAATACGAAGAATTATAAAATCTGATGACATCTTACTTATCAGTAGTTCTGATAATTTGTAGTAATAGAGATGATTTGATATACCTTGGAGTTGCTGACAATAAAGTTACACCTTAGATGACAGTATGTCACTCTGTTTGTGTTTTGAAGTGCTAGGATAAACCAGAATAGCTATTTACCTTCACTGAAGAGATTTCCTGGCCCATTTGCTTTAAGAACCAGCCAGTGAGTGGGCTGGAAGTATTCCTGCCCTTGGCTGGCTTCTAAGTGAGTGGCAGTGGTCTTAGAGGTGGCCCTCCTGCCTTTTTCCAACACATGAATTAAGATTATCAAATTATACTGGCACTTAATATTTTGAAAACAAAGAAAAGGAGGTGGTTATAGTCACACAACAGGAAGGTGTATAATGCATTGCCAAAGGCTGTTGCAGATGCTTAAACATTTACATAACCACTAAATGTTTCAATGGGTTGCATGGATAAATTTATGGAAGAAAAACATATTCAGAGCTATTATAAAGACATCAGTTTTGACTCAGGGGCTTCCTGTGTTACAGATTGTGAAGCACTAGAAGGATCAGGGAAGCTGTGATGATGATTGCTCTGACTTTTAACTATTTCACAGGCATCTGCTGTGTCACTGCTGGAGACAGGGCATAGGGCTACTTGGGACTTCAGTGTGACCTAATACATCTGTTGTTTTGCCAGCTCACCTCATGTCAGTGGTTTTGAGTGTTCATACTCAGGGCTACACAGAGATGTGCAAAGGGCCATGAACGAACTCCTGGTAGCACTCTGCCCCAAAACAGAAATGAGTGGTGGGAGAAGGGGAGGGGCTTGACAACGGCAAAATCTCTTGAGTTTTGTGATAGATGACATGCTTCATGCCCATTTCAACCTCTGCTGTGCTGTTGTAGATACCATCAGTAGATGCTATTATTCAGGTTTCCTATATTCTTCATAATAAAACAGGATCACATTTCCAAGTTGTTTTACTGTAGTTAAGACCTTATAGTGATAGGCTTATGTTTATTGTTCTGATGGGGTACAGGAAGGTATGCAGCTTTTCCTTTACAATCTACTTTGCTGCCTGATGAATTATACTTCTGTCCACTTTTTCTTACCATAGACATATTTGTACCACTCAGAACACTCTAAAAAATACCAGTTAACGAATTTTCACAGATTTTTAACAGAAGATAGAGGAACATTTTCACAATAAGCTTAGTTTTGAAAGTTCCTACAAATGCAGCCATGTAAGCACACACTTAAAAAGTTTCTTGTATTACTTTAAAGAAGTGAAGACATGAACAGGGAATATAAGTCACCAACAGTCATGGAGGTCAAATTCCTGTAGAGCGAAGATAGCAAAGGTAAAATTGCAACATACTACCCCCAGTAAGTCATTCACTCAGTTCACTAAATCACAACCTAGAAATTCCACTGAGGACTTCCTAGAGTTACTTTTTAAAATAAAAAACCAATGAATCCAAAAAATATTCCGATCTGATCCCTGACTTACTCTCTCTACTCAAACCACTTCTGCATCATTTATAACACTGTGCAGCCCTGGCCTGTCTTGGAAGGAGTCTTGTCTTAAATCAGCATTAAGAGAGGAGAGCATTTGCTGAGATGACTGTTAGAGATGTCTAGAGAATTGCTTTATCTTTTATGTATAGTGTAGCAATATGATAAAACAACACAAATGCTTACAAAACCACCAGGAAGCAATTAAGTATCCGAAAAAAGGGCCAGTAGAAAGAACAATAACACAAAGCTGTGAATTTGCAGTAAATGCAAATCCTTAGAAGGACAATAAATATCCGTGGTTCAATTGTAGGTATTCTAAGGCTACCTAACACACAGGAACGTGATCAGTTTATTTTGGGTGAGCAAAACATAGCACTCATGATTGTTTCATAGAGAAAATATTCAAAGACAATGTGCCTGGAGTAAGATTATGTCTTATTGAACCCTGCTTTAGCACAAGAGCCCACTTGGTCCAGAGTCATCTGCAGTGACCTGTGCTGCAGGTCTCTTAGTGAAGCAGAGCCTTTCCTACCTTGCCTCTCTTAACATCTTGGCGGTGAAAAAGAGAGATTCTGTTTCTTTGCTGTCTGAAGTGACACTAGTCATTAATGAACAGCTTGCCCAGAGCAACAAAACTGATTGTCCTTATGAGCCTGTGCTGTGATCATCTCCATGTTATGAATTGCTTTGAAGAATTTATGCTTTTGAAGATATGTTGCCCTATTCATGGACATATCAAGCTGTACTTTCATGGCACCAAAGTTGTCTTCTGTTGTAAGTATTGTTGAAATTAGCCATATTTACTCTTGTAGTTATTAGTCAGAATATTGCTAATGGGTCCTGTTATGCATAGGAATCAGGTGCAGTTTATGCCCAAAGCAACCAGGAGAAGTTAGAAGCAAAAAAAAAAAAAGTAAAAAAGGGTCCCTTAAAATCATCTGGTTTCCTACATGAAATGGAAAAACGCAACACTGCGACTTTTGATTGACAAGTTCCTGCATGAAGTCAATTATTTGTGGTTTAATAAATCAGGAGAAAGAAAGAAGAATCTATGTTTTCTTTGTACATGGTTAAGAAATCATGTAGAAAGAAACATCCAGTTAAATTTCATTCCCCAAATGGAATCTGTTCGGGGAGAGGAAATTTATTTGTGATTAAGGAGTATTTTGGTAAGACTGGAACATTTCTGCTGTGGCTTCACATTTAACATTACACTAAGAACACTCCAGATGCTTTCTGGATCACATAGTCAAAGCTGTACTTTTGTATTATATGCCCAAGAGAAGTTAGCAAGAGCTCAACGGCAGTGAACCTTCCTTTCCTCTTAGCGTGGGTGAGACTGCATCTGGAGTGTTGTGTTCAGATATGGACTCCTTAGCACAAGGAAAACATGGATGAGTAAGTCTAGCAGAAGAGAATGAAGAAATTCATAGGTCTGGGCAATGACATGCAAAAGGAGATGCTGAGAAAAGTGGGGGTTTTTCAGCCTTAAGACCAGGGGAGATATAGTTTCTGTCTGCAGCTACCTAATGGGAGGCTGTCTAGAAGATGGAGTCGAACTCTTCTCAGATGTGCACAGATATAGAGGTGTCCTCCTAAGAGAACAAGGGTCAGCAGACACATATTGGAATATAGGAAATACTGATTAGATGTAAGGAAATACATTTGCAGTTGTTACCTAGAGGGACTGTCAAATCTCCATTCCTGGAGATCTTCAGAGCTCAGCTAGATGAATTCCTGAGAAACCTGATCAAACTGGATCCATCTCCAAGCAAAGGGCTCGACTATGCAACCTAAACTTTTCTAATCTAAACTATTTTATGATTCCATGATCATTCTGTTATACATACCATGATCTCATGTACATGGTGCCTTTTTAGTGCTAAGCTTTGTGACGCAGGTTTACCTGGGGATTAAACGTTCAGTTTGCTGTTCCTGCAGAGACAGTTGAAAAGTTATACAAATACTCATACGGAATGGTCACTCAACACCTCATTGCCCCAGAAATTTTGCATGTGTATATGAAAGAAAGTTGCCGCTGCAATACCCGTTCCTACTTCCACATATTTGCAAAGTGAGGGAATTCATTCTGGTTTTCCCAACTGCCAGGTGTAATCTTGGTTTGTGTTGGTTTCTATCCAATTTAATCTAGATGAAGCTCTTGGGAAAGTGTATACAACAAATGGGAACTATTTATATAGTCTGTGTCTACAGGCAAGAGATACTGCAAAGATAAAAATATTCAGAAGTTGACCAGTTTGGCAAGAGTTATTCCGAGTGCTACAGTAACACACTATAATAAAATAACGGGACCAGAGAGAGAATGACTCAGTGTCAAGATAGGATCCTAAGTGGTGGAAGTGGGTTAAAGATCTTGCCTGAATTATACAAATAACAGATAGTTTTTTAGGACATATTTTGTGTTGAAAATCAATACATACCTCAATTAATACCTGAGCACATTGTTTAAAGTCAGGTAGCATTAGCTGGAGATATTGAAAGTATTCTCTCAGCAGTATTATTGAACCCAGTGTTTATGAATCTGTTTTGTAACCTATGAGAAGTGTTCAAACCTTCTTTAGCCAAAGAAGTAGACTTGGACTTCTGGAACAAGTATCATGTGCACCAGGGTAAAAGTGTCTCTATTCAAATTGTTTTCCTCCTTTGTTGTTGTTCTGTTTTCCCCCACTCAAACCTCTGGTGGTTCTGACCTGAGTTCTCTATGGTCATGGTATGAAGGGACTGCGCTGTTCGGCCAAGAGCATATTCACTAAAAATGTCCCTGTCTTCCTGTGTTTAGAATTGTATTGCTGTGAGTTTAGGGTACTGGAAGTTTTGCCTTCAGAGAGAAGTTATGGTTCTGGGAAGTATAATTGCAAAAGCTGAATATCCTAGTCAGAAGGTCTAGGCAGAGCATGGAGACGCTCTGAAGTATATGTAGTTAAATGATCACATATTAAAGTGTGGATACATGAATACTATAGTCCCTGAGACATTTTGAACACTGAAGAGAGGCTGAATGTATAGTGAGAAACTTAGATACTATAGTAATCGAGAGCCATTGGGAAAATACAAAGACATCTTTTTTAGATTATTGAACAGAATCAGCAACATGACAATGACTTAACTTAGAATCATAGAATCATAGAATGTTTCAGGCTGGAAGGGACCTCTAGAGGTCATCTGGTCCAACCTCCTTACACAAGTAGGGACATCTCTACCTAGGTCAGATTGCTCAAAGCCCCATCAAGCCTGACCTTGAATGACTCCAGGGATGGGGCCTCCACCACCTCTCTGAGTAGCCCATTTCAGTGATCAATCAGCCTCACATTAAAGAACTTTTTTTCTAATACCCAGTCTAAATCTATCCTTGATTCCATTGGAGAATCCAGTCTGGGTGGATGCCTTTCAGTGGGGATTAGCTCCCCCCTGCCAAGTACTTGTTTCTGTATACAGGAGAGAAAGAGCTGAACGTGCTGTGTCATGATTAGCTACTCATTTTGACTAACCCTGCTAGACTAGGCTCCTGGAACAAAGATGGAAAGTGTGTTCAGACTTGATTTCTCTTTACAGACTCAACTCTCTTTGAATTCACAGAATGACACCAGTGTGAAAGGAGAGGGAATTCCCTTTATTTTTAAAATAACTACACTTAGAAAAAAGCGCATTTCTGGCTGTGTGTCCTCACCACTTGCATTGTGCCAACTCTGGTGCCCAAAAGAGGTATTCATTTAATTCATGAATATAAAACCAAAAAAGATAGATTGCTTATGTGAGTTGAGTTAATGATGTCTCTTGGTCATCAAAGCTTCTGCAAGAGATGGAAGGGAGGAGGATAGAGCATCAGCAAGCAAGGAAAGGGAGAAAGAGGAATTGTGACGGGTGGTTGTGGGCAGGAGATCCCTCCACTTTCCATGGAAGGGGTTAATTAAGTTATCTTGACTGCCATGGATCATAATCAAAGTGACTAAGAACAAAAAAGTTGCATACTGTAGGCTGCAGGTAAGTTGGGCACCTTTACTAGTGTCAGTATCAAGGCAGACAGATATGTGCTGTGATTTAGATTTTGAAAAATGAACCAAGAGCTTTAAGCTTTGCCTGGATATATCAGTCTGTATTGGATATCTCTGTCTGAGCACAAGCTTAGACTGACCTTAAGTGACCTAATGAGGTATCACCACTTGATCCTGTAGCTACAGTCACATGTAGCAATAAATTACAAGAAATAAGAATACTTTATAGGTGATGGGATCTGTTCTGGGCAAACCATTCTTTGAATACACCTTTTTTTTTTACTTTCCACAGGTCAGTGAATATATCCAAACACACTCCAGTGCAACATTTCACAGAATCACAGAA
>VYZX01004995.1:44903-55714 GCA_013401335.1 Brachypteracias leptosomus | reverse complement strand
TTTTTTTTTTTTTTTTTTTTTGCATAGAAGAGTAAAAAGACCCCACATATCTACATGCAAGACAAACAACTAGCTTGTCCTTCAGAAAAAAAACAAACCCAAAACTAAAGCACTTTTCAAAGATGCCTTTTTTTTTATACAGTACAACCTTGTTATTAAGAAATAACCTGATAATGCTTCACCATAATACAGTCTTCCACAATGTTTGGCAGTTTTGAAGTCTACAGAACTTATACTCTAAATATGAGACTGGAAATATTTGGCCTGAAGGGACCAGAGAAGGCCATCTGTTAAATGCACAGCTTTAATTCTTCATGCTGTAAACTCATCTGCACATCAAGAGTTTGTATACCCACAGTTCAGTCAGGAAAATATACATTTAGTTTACATACTTGCTAATGTACTTACAGAATTTGCACATCAGCACTTTTATTTCCAATGTTCTTAGAACATTGCATGTTCTGCTTACAACAAAATTAAATAATTCAACTAAAATGTACGGACAGTAGGGAATTTTCTTTCTAAAATACAGTGTCTAGATTGTAGTAAACTCTCTTAAAATTAGGGACTCATTAGGGACTAGCAGACTAATTTTCAAAATTAGGTTATTTTAAATGATAATATGTAAAACATGCAGTCATGTAAATAGAGTCTGCCCAGCTTGAAAAGTTCTAAAGAACACAGAGGCAGTCCTATCAAGTACATGTATTTGGAAAATCACCTCAAAAACATATGCAAGGAACTCAGTTCTTAGAAGTGCATGCTATTTTTCTTTTTTTTTCTTTCTATTAAAAAAATGTCAATAGCAGTAATATTGTGCACCTAAGTTGAAACCAGCTATACTATAATTTCTGAAGACATCTTTGAACAACTGTGTCTTCACCATTATAGAAATAGAGAGTGTGAAGAAAAGGAGGGAAAGTGGTGTGTTAAAAGAGCAAAGTCATTTGCTGGCCACTGACCCCCTGTAGCTCAGCAAACAGCTGGAAAAGCTCACTAATTGCAGCTGAGTTAAGGTATACAGACAGCTCGGCAGAAACAATTTAAAGTTGGACCCTTACATTTACTGGAGAGGCAAGGGTAGATAAGATCATTTACACCAGCCAAAAATGCCACAAATACCACAGCAAACCATATGAGGATGCCTCATGATGACAACCAGTAGGTAGCAAACTGCTGGAAGTGCTCGAGTTTGGTCAGCACACAAAACTATTAGTGAATCTTGTAATGGGAATTACTGGTATGCCTCAAACATTCCTTATTTTTAAACGAGGACAAGAGGTTTCTTGCATTCCTTTGCTTAACCCACATGAAAGATACTTGCCATTCTTGATGCTTATTTATTCCCCCTACATAGTTTTCAAATATTAAAACAGATACCAAGATTTGCTTTTAAATAGTAATTTTACAATTGGTTTATGTTGATGACTACCACACAAAACAAGTGGGCAGATGACAAAAAGCAAAATGAAACAACCTAATGCAAACTCTCTCACTCCAGAAAACAAATTCTACAACTCAGTGGGAAATTAAAACACTTAATTTTAAGAATTTGCATTATTAGAAAGATGGACAAGCTACTTTTACAGGGACCCCTTAGCAAAAGTCTGGAGAACATGACAATATAGTACAAACATCAATGGGTTAATTTCTTCCCAAGGCAGATCCCAACGGTGAGGGTTCTGGGGCATCACAGCCTGGTCCAGCAAACAAGTAATGAGCCAGCTGGAAGATGGGGAGAGACTGCCGAAAGCATTGACCCACGCAAGTCTGATTTCAAAATCATAGCTTAAGAAATGACAGTAACACTGACTTACATATTCAGGCACAATTATGAAACTTCCATGTTTCAGAATCACTTGGTATACCTGTCATTAATTCTGCTCTTGAAGTTCAGAAGGTAATTAAATCAAGATGTTTCACAGATGGTATCAAGCTCTACCTGGGAAATACTAGCTCTGCCCTTCCTATTTCCCAGGGCTGTGTGCTTACATAACTGCAGGTATTTTAATGACATTACTCCCTTATGCCACATGGCAAACAAATGCAAACTGTCTATTGCATTAGATGAATTACTCACCTATATTCTGCAACAAAGTTTAAAACTTTAGCCAGGTGTTGCCTGTTGTTACAGATTTCCCTGAGAGAAGTTTCAATCATCTTCCTCATCCTTTATGACTTCTCTTAACCACCCAACTCATTTTTTGAAAGATTAATCTCATAGGCTCCATTCTGCTGAGCATTAGATGGCCTTTTTGTTTTTTGATAATATTGGTTGTAAATGCTGTTCTACCCAAGTGGGTAACAGAAGGCAGGCAAGGCAACCCTATGCAACAGAAGTACTTTGAGAAATTTCCAAGTTTTGAGAGATGTATTAGTTATTACCTTGATTAAATTTCAAACTTTACCTTTGAAGCCAGTTCATTTTAAAACACAAATCCTAACTCCTTAGAATGCATCAGTGATCTCTGCATATACATCTTAGACTGGACACTGGGAAGAGAATAGCAAATTTCAAAATAAATATAAATTCCTCTCAAGAAGTTGACATCCTAAAAAAACATATGAAAACTACTTAGAAACTCTATTAGAATATTTATTGGCAAAATTCCCCATTGGCAGTATCTAAAATCTACCCTCTGTAGCTACCCTTACTGAATTATTTACACGGTCCCTCTTTATGTAATGCTTTGCTTTTTAAAATAACATTAAATCTGCTGTTTGCCTAGATGAATAAGGTAGTCGGTAAGCAGTAGAACTAGTGAAAACATGTTTCATTTCAATCATACTTCAGATTATCTGCCAGACTAGTGGATTTCCCATTCTGATGCTGCATAAAATAAAGACCAATTAGTATTTCCTTCCAAATCTGCCTATAAATTAAAAGAACTGATATTGTAGACTTCACAGAAAAGTTGAACTCTGGCAGGAAGCACAGAAAAGCCCCTTCTTATGGGAACTATTCCAGGCGTACAGCCCCATTTTGTGCCCAACTCCCAGACAGAATCATATGGGCATTCTCCCAGTCCATATACATTGACCCAATCTCCAGTGATGGCTGAACACAGAAACCCTAGTGTGCAGTCCCACAGCATCACTGCTGATGGGTCTGATCCTCAAGGAGCTGCAGGATAAGTTACAGCAACTCCCTGACCAAGCTGAAAGCTTAGTCTTTGGATGAAAAAAATAAATAAAGGTTTTTTTGAGTCAACTCAGACATGAAAAAAAATGAACAGGCTCGTGCAAAGGAAACATTGAGACACCTGAATTGGGATGCTGCAGGAAGAAAAAATGGTTAGGAGTAGCAGCCTCATCATAGATCCCTTTAAGCTGGTAGTGATGTTATGTAGGGAGGACACAGGATCATCAGTCCTGCATACTCGTAGACAGTCATGTACTAAATCTGTAGTCACGAAGCTCACACACTGCACTTCAGCAAGTCATCACTCTGATATTACAAGCCTCAAGGGACACTCTTCAACATGAGAGCAGAATCCACAAAAATTACACAGGAAAAGATCTGGCATTGCCAATATCTTAAATGCATCACCTAGGGTTGCCGTGAAATGCATGAAAGTGATCCTAGGGACTAATGTTCCACATCACATAAAAACACACATCCAGTTCAAACAGTGCCTGTAAACATAGCTGGAAGGAAGTTTATTTTCAAGTCTGAATCAGTTATCAGTTTACTCAAGTATGAAGAAGACTGGGGCAGGCCCCTGAAAAGTTTCCCAGTTTCACTTGGGAAGTGAACACCATGGACATCAATGCATCTTCCCCTGTTTTCTCTCCCTATATTCCCAATGTTCCAGAGAAAGGCAAAAATACAATCAGGGGAAAAAGCTCCTAGAATTTTAACTTATTAGTACTTCCCCACCTTTACCAAAAACTCTTTACTTGAGCATTTGCATGTCAGCCATCCCGCAGCCAACTAGTCTCACCTGCTACTCCTCTGCTGTGGCAAGTGACTCCTGTACCCAGCTCAGGACAGCAGCTCTTCTCATTGGTCCCTCAGTGCAGGACTTGCACTTGGCTCCTTTAAGTTTGATTCCGGCTCAGTGACACCAGCTCACAAAGTCACCTAGCCCTGCCTATATGGTGAGCCCTGTGGCAAATACCACATGACAACTTTCACCTAGAAGTCAAAATAACATTCAGCTATTATGTGATTATTTTTATTAATGAAACCTCATTTTCATTAGATAATAATGTATCATTACCCTTATCAAAGACTTATGGTCAAATTACTAAATCTATACCTTACCACATCTGATTCAGGTTAATCTCTTCCTTAATCAAAGGACTTTGAACAGAGTCTCTTTTTCCCTCCTTGCTTATGATGTAACTAGAAAACTTTCTGCAGCATTTCAATTTTAATTTCAAGAACAGATCAGATAAACTTTGGGTCACTTTAAAGAGGCTTTCACAAAACAAGAACCAGGGGCTAGACAGCAGTAGCACAATCTAGAATTTTCAGCTGCACTACACAATTATGCTAAGTCATACACCCAGCATTCCCTACTTATTCCTCTGCAAGCCAACATCTTTGTAATAGGCTGAGCTTTACCTAGTGGTTAAAAAGAAAGGTAGAGGGAGTGCAAGTGCTAGCTAAATACTTTGTTTGAATGAAAGGGATCAACAGTATCTGATGACATCAAAAGTTTGCATTTTATAACACTAAAAATGAAGGGGCTTTGTGAACTTATCCACAAAATAGGACTAAGGACATTTAATTTCTTCCCATTGTGGTGAAGAAGATTGCTTGTTTTGAGTATGCCTTTTGAATGCTTTGGTAAGACTTTTCAACATTCTACTGGACACCCCTTTTAAGGTGAAGTTTATGGGAGCAGATAAGAGTGTCCTCATATCAGTTATCATTACCTTCACAATATACCTGACAATTTTTTCAGTATTAAAGCCACAAGTGAAACAGACTCAGCTAATGTTGCCAAGATTTGTGATCAGTCTGAAGCTCTCCCTCCTTCTCCTCTGTGACACCACTACCCACAATCTGTGTCATACTTGAACCTCCAGGCAGGATGGAAGTGATTCTCTTTAGGAGTACTACTGCTTGTATCTACCTGCCTGATTAAAGTTACTCATGTCAAAATATGAGAAGGGACATGAGTGAGACCATCCTCTTCTTTCAGTGGCAAGCTGAGTCACTGAGTTGGCTCCAACATATCATCTGTTCTCATTAACAGCTAAGAGTTAATGCATATGAGTTAACTGCATATGAGAATCTCATGCATCTAGTTAATTACAATAGAAACAGTTTGCCACCAAGGACTGGTAAAGAATTTAGTTTATATTTACCTGCCACTTAATAGAACAAGGATGTAAATTGTTATTAAATAGTCACAGTGTGGGCCACTCCAAGGAAGCTAAACAAAACGAAATCCAGAGCTAGACTTCAGGTTCCAGAGAAAACTCCTTGAAACAACTGGGAACAAGACTTGTTGCACAGGTAACACCTTGCTAATCTAGCCAATACCAGTGTAAGAAAAAACAGACAACCCTCCTTATTTCCAAAGACATCTTGTAACCAAGAACTCAATGGCAATGTACCTGTAGCTATTTAGCATAAGATAAAAATAAGTACTGAAAAATTATACCATAAATTTCCACCTGTGGTAGACAAAGACAGAGAGACAGTGCTGACTTTTCTAACATGAAAACATTGCAGAAAGGAGTTTCATAGGAAAGGGCAATAAAAAATTAACTACTTTACAAACACAATATTCACCTTAAGAAGGAGGTGAGCAAGTAAAGTGAAAAAAATTCATCATTATGAAAGGAAGAAATATTTTTCTACAGTCACATCTTGCCTATAGCATACACTCAACTTGGCTAGTGTCACTGTAGTTGTCATGGCAAAATAACACTGCAAAGTTAATGTCATTCTATGGAACTTTTATTACACCAGCTGTAATCTTGCTGGGTTCAGAATATTTGTAACACTGATAACACTGGTGCAGAGTTGCAACATATTATTTTGTTCACGTTTTAATGCAGCAATTTACAAAAGCTGAACTGTTCCCACACCACTCTCTCATGCTGACGTGGGCTAATTTCCTTTACCATTGTTTCCCACTGCCTTGCACTTTCTCAACCTACTCACCCTCTGGGTCCTAAGCGATATCCTAGGCAGCAAAATAATGCATTCCTTCTGCTCCAATTTTGCTTGTGTTGCATTAGGCAGGCATAAATTTTAAAGGCAGCTGATCTAGAACTGGCACCCTTCCTTCCCTCCTCTTTTTCTTAAGCTACCATGCAGCATAGCAGACATGCTGCTGAACACCACAAACAGCAGCAGCAGCACCCTCCCCCTCCCTAGGAAGATCTTCCAAAAGAAAGCTGGAACCAGCTGTGCTGGCACCTTCTGCAACAACCCACATAACACAACTGTGAACTTTGGGAAGTGCTACACAGGCAGTGGCTGCATAGCAAGAGGCGATGACAGAGCTTTAGGGTGACAAAAGCCATTTTAAAGGAAATCTTTTGCTAAGTGTTTTTAAACTAAAGTCTCAGAACACTTGCCCTACCCAAGGAAGTGTGCTGACAGTATAAAAAAAGCTGCTGCTCCCAAGCTCAGTCTTGGCGCATCAACTACTGTTGTGAATGTGCTTTTTGGAGTGCGCCAGGAAGCTACTACACTGCCACATCCTAAATCTCTCCAATTCAGAGCTGGTAATTTGTACAGCTGCAGCTGGAGGTTCCAAATCACTGCAATAAGATATAAAGGTCTTAGGTTTTGGGGGGGGGTTGTTGTTTAAATCAACATCCTTCAGCATGATGAAAGGTCTAGTTATTCACCACAAAACATACTTTTGAGTATTAGTGTCAGGCAATCCACAAATATATATTATACTGTTGTTTGGAGACTCAGGCCTCTCAGCCAGAACAACTAGAGAGAGCAGTAAGAACATAAAGAAGCTCCTAATTTCTCCTGAAACTCCTGTTTTTTCTCCTGCATCCCAAAGAAGATCTCCACTTAAGAGAAGAGACATAGTTCGTTTATACTTGACCAGAGTTACTGCAGAAGTGAAACACAGTTTCAGAAATGGAGGTGAGATGGAAAAGCCAGATGTTTCCCAGTAAGTGCCAGCTGTACCCTGCACTCAAGGGAGGAATCATGGAGGGATGGAGAACATAGGTCTTAACATTAGGGGGAGCTGAAGGAAATGACCCTGCAGATTCTTCCTGTAGTTAAAGTCACTTTTCAAGGTTACATTGTCTGGGGATAAATGCATGGAAATTAGTATATTATAAAACCCCATTTGATTCCATTTTAAATTTGACTAAGCTTTTGGGTACCACTCAAGCAGTCTTGCATGCTGTCTACACTACTTCATGGTCAAAAACTTTTCACAGCATCTTTCCCCTTTAAGGTGATTGCAGCCCTTGGAAGGTGATCCAGTTTGACAGAGGTTGAGCATACAGTATGAACACAAGAATGGGAGCATCTTTGCTTTGACTCAATACTAATGGTAGTTCCAGAAGCACTCTTTTTCACTTGCTGTTCGGGTTCCCTTCTAAGGACTACAGAAGTGTTGGACTTCCAAAGGGTCCTGTGAAAAGGGGGTCAGGACTCAATGAACAGTATGGAATAGGAACATCTATAGCTGCCTAGAAGCATTAGAGTGATATAATGTCCAGTCAAGATGACTCAGAGCAGTCAAAGGCCTACAGAGACAAAAGAAAAAGGTTTCTCCAAGGGTAAAGCAATGTTACTTGGGACAGTATTCATATGACAACCTAACCTCAAAAGCTTGCATGAAAACAAAACTCTCCATCACCTATAAACATTAACTGGCTTGATTAAGAAAAGTATCTTACAACATTTTTTTGAACCAGACCTTGTTATAAAAATCCAGCTTCAAAAAAATGTCAGTTCTTTGATTTCCAAGCAATCAACATGCAGGAGTCTGCGTAACACAAAATGCAAAGTAGAGGCTAACGTTATGGGCATAATATATTAATGACATTACACAGCTGTGAAGGCTTACTTCTGCTCCAGAGCTAGTTAGCTAGACCTTAGTTCCTTTGCTAAGAGGAATTTTTGTAAGTCTTCATTATTTTTCACTTTCAGGAAGCTTAATAACAGTGTATAAACCAGCATTATACAGGCTGGGAGTTTTTAACAGCACAGCTTTTAAAAATCAGCTTAAAACAATGACTGATAACTTCACAGAAGAATAGAATGAAACTCGACATTAATGCACAGGTTTAATCATAGGCATGTTGTAAGGATTTTCTATCTTCTATCAGTATTTTCCAATACTACATTAGAATGTAGTTTTTACCATCTTTCCAAGCATTCAGAGACCACCCAGGACCACAAGACATCTCTGTAGTTTAAAATAGATCAGCTCAGTCAGATAGTATGTAGGGATGAACAAGCAACACTGGCCAAGTCAACTGCACTTGTTTTTTATCTCCTCTTTCCAATTCTGAAAGATTGCCAAATACAAATAGCTAAAAAAAAAAAAAATGTATCCCATCAACAAAGTGCATTAGGCAATGGATGTGCCACATCAGAATAACACAGGAGACAATAATACTTTCAGCACAGAAGCTTGGCAAGCAGCAGAGTACTCAGCTTAGTACTAATGTTCCTGTAAAACATCGGTGTACAAAAGACAGACAAGTGTCTAATAGTCTACTCAGCATGCAACAGCAGTAGAAGAGGAGAAAACTGGACTGTCTCCAGTAGAAAGAAAGATTAGGCTTATATATAACTGTACATTTAAGTTATCAAAAAAAGTCTTAGATAGCATTTTTCACATACAGGTTTCAGTGCTTTGCAGAAGAGGTCACTGTTTGGTTCACTCTTTGTAGGGAGCACTCAGTCACCAGAGAAAAAGGGTCACCCTTTCCATCAGTTAGTACATCAAATCTGTGAACAAAACCAAAGTGCTGGGTGCCGGTTCAATATTCCAGTTACTATGCAAAACTACCAGGCCACGCACCACTTTCTGATCCTAAAGCAACACTACAGCCCTCATCACTCAAGCATGTTTCTAAGCACAGTGGTTTGTCTCCCCTTTCTCTTCTGCCTCGCTTCTGGATGATTTTGTTGTTCACACTTGAACCAAGGAATTCGCTTTTACCCACACTCACTGTCTTCCATATGCATTATATAGCTGCAGGTTCACCCCACTGACTATATCCAAAAAGTGTGATGCTCTCCCACTGACTGAAATGGAAGATCAGACCTCTTCCCACTGCTGTTGTCTCGACAAGTAAGCCAAGGTCATATAATTTTACCATCTGTAAAAGTAGCTCCTTGCATATCACAAAAGATCTAGATTCAATTAAGTTTTGTCTGATGCTCCAGCATCTTGCATGAAAGCAGCTGACTGCATGGAATCATACATCACAAGAATATGTGTAAAGTCTCTATAGGATAAAAACAAGAACACGAAATTGCACAATTTACACAGCTCCGGAAGCAATTTTCCACTCCATACTTTAAAATGTAGTTCAAATTTGGTATCCATGCCACTCAGTTTCAAAATACAGTAGCAGCCTCATTTTCACAGATTGGGAAAAACTCAGATAAAAACAAAACTGGTCCAGTCTACGTTCAGGAACTTCTTTTCTGAAACTTTCAGGTAAGGCTTCCCTAATTGATCAAGTGGAGCACTTCAGTTTATCAGAAGCAGTTTCAGAATAATCTGAAATTCAGCTGGTGGATTTTTCACCCCACAAGATTTCAGACACTCACTAAAGGACTTGCTGAAGGGAGGCACAGAGAGCTCTAACAGTTCCTGTGTTTCGCACTCTCTCTTCCCAACCTTCTCCAAAATGTAAGAGTCACATTCACAGTTAGAAGTTAAAGCAAGTTATGCATAAAGCTATTCATAGCCTTGCGTTACAGTTTCATCATTTCTTTGTGTAAAAACAAACTCAAGCACACTCTTCTTTAACAACCTAACTTAGTACAGAAACAATGTTGTTACATGGTAGTGTAATTCAAGTGACCAAAGGAATTAATATCTGTAACAAAATTTCTGAGCAATACAGCTCACAAGTAGTTTTGTGAAAGTTTAATTTCAAACAGTGATCACTGAATTTACGCCATTAGCCTCTTGCCTTTTACGTAGTGTCTTCCACACATCTCAATCACAAGAGACAGGAGTGGACAGGGCACTTCCCAAGTGCATTACAATAATTTCATTAAGTTTGTCAGACCCATTCTGTTAAGTTAAAGTTTCAAAAGTTAATCTTTATTTCTGTACTGAGAAGGCAAGCCACAGATCTCCAACTACAGAAGTGATTGAAGAATGTATTTAATTCAGGTATTTCAAACAGTACATCCAAACAAACAACAACAAAAAAAGAGATTTGGTAGATGTCATAAATGCAAATACTGTAAAATATACTATCTACTTGCAATATACCTGAATCTAAGTAATTTTCACCTGTACAGAAGGCAACAATACCTGCTGCTACTTCTCTGAACAGACTATAGACATTTCCATGCTGGCCATCTCCCTCTATTCGTAATGCCACATGCTAAACAAATACCACAAGATTTGCTTAAAAGAATAAATGATCATATCTGAACAGCAATCTGGACACTCTTGATGCTTCAGCCAATACCTTTTCATTGAAAGTGATACAAAAAAATTTCCCAAATAATTTAAAGTATTGGCTGTAAAATTTTCACACACACACACACAAAATCAGATACACTTGACAAATATTGTATTTAAAAACTTAACTAAACAGAAACACTTCCACCCTCCAAAAAAAAAAAAAAAAAAAAGAAAAATCAAGCAGTTTAACAACCAGTGACAAAG
>VYZX01004995.1:0-44892 GCA_013401335.1 Brachypteracias leptosomus | reverse complement strand
AGCAAATACTAGGCCACTTACTTTTTAAAAAAAAAAAAAAAACCTCATTTAAAAAAAAAAAAAAAAAATAATAAAAAAAATATATATACACTTGTCACCTCAAATAACTTTCCTGAAAGAAAGGGCATGGTACCAACATGAACCATACCGATACCCTAAAAGTGTACAGAAAAGCAATGAATTAGGGTTTTGTAATTTTGTTTTAAACCATTTCAGGACTGATGATACAATGTAAGTTATTTCCAAATCAACAAAGTGGTCTTTGTGTTTCAGATTCCAGCAAAAGTTGTCCTCTTCTTTTGTTAGAAAACAAAGAATAAAAGGAATAGAGTTATGCTGAGTAAGCTATATTTTTATCTCAGACATACCCATAAACCCAGAATGTCACCACTGGGGCAGGAGCATTCTCTTGAATTCCAGTCCAGGAGATGTCTGTAAAAACTTAACTTTTGCACTGGACACAATATTCCTTTGTACAGGTTTTTGCAGTGTGCCATACAAAGTTACACTCATATTCATACACATTTGGCAAGGTACGGCTTAAAAAAAAAGCAAAACAAAAAACTTTGAATAGAGGCTCTAGGCACTGAGCCCAACGTGCAAGGCACCATATCAATATAAAAGATAATCCAAACTACAAAGAATTCACAATACAATTAAACACACAGAGGCAGTGTGTAGGAATTCATAAAGCTGCTACAAGCAGCTTGAGCGTAGCCTGCTCGAGCAGAGCAAGCCTGACTGTTTGCAGGGTAAATTTGCTATTACAAGAGCACTTTTAATGGCAGCAATGTAATTTTAATCGACCTCTCCCCTCATTACTCATACCTGGTCCTGTGTCACCCTTGACTTGTGCTGGAACAACCATTTTTCTGGTGGCATAATAAAATAGATTGGGAAACAGATCCAGGGCAGGGAAGACAGTCTCGCAGAAAAGGGTATTTTTAACCCAGACCACTTCCTCAGTGCTTTTCAGCACCAGCCTTCACACCAAGGGTTATACCAGCACAACAGAAAGGTGACACAAGGGCAAAAGAAATGCTGGTGAAACTAAAACATCAGCCTAAGTTGCTATCATGACTGGAGTGGAGATAAGAGTCAGTGTTCACTGCTTTTACCCTGACGAGTAATACAGCTCTGACACAGTTAAGAGAGGCAATCTGAATACCATTGCTGCTGGCAAATAAGATGATTCATACAGCTTGACACCTATACTTGTCCTGTTTGTAACATCTGTGCCATTCTACAGGTGGAACCCTGATCTTGCTTTGGACTGGACAGGCTTTACAAATAATTTTGTGTGCTAGCTCAGGATTTCAAAGTTGCAAATGTTACTGAAATTCAGTTCCTCGGGTTCTCATTCAGAGCAAAGATAACAAACAAGACACTTTCAAGCCTGTGCCACTCTGAACTGTGTATTCTTCTCATATTACTCAATTTATGAACTACTTATAGGTCAACATATGGAGTGATAAAATGTTTTGTGTAACCATCATAAGCAGACAAAACATAAACAGTAAAATACATGCAGAAAAAAAAATTAAAATCAAGGCATACATCAATACACATATGGAAAGCCTTTTACTACATGAACTTAGTAAAAAGATACAAAAAATAAAAAAACCTATTCAACATTTTCAGGCAAATGCTCAGTATTAAATACTGAAACCAAACATAGTTGAAGAAAAGAGACACCTGAATTGCTCTGATGTCTCCCATCAGATTTTAATCTTCTATTTAATTTTAACTGAAATAAATTTGTACTTTTTGGATTTCAGTTAAGTATCAGAAGGATGAAAAAAATTTTAACTGCTATATTATTTGCAAATTTGCAAAATTTGTTCTAAGTTGAACACATAACGATAGGCTACAGAAAATAGAACTATTGCATAGAAGCACTTAGGTTGGAAAAGACCTTTGAGATCATCAAGTCCAATCATAAATATAACACTGTCAAGTCCACCACTAAACCATGTCACTAAGCTCCACATCTACACATGACCCCCCAGCTTTCATTTTCTTGCTTTTTAGAGGAACTATGTTTTAAAAAGTACAATCAGGCTTATAAAATGAATTATTTATTTTGTTAATACTATATTTTTGTTTTGATAATCTGCTATTTTCAAGGAGTAAAAGGTTTCCTTTTCGCCATTTAGGCTGCATGTGCCTCTAGGTGCAGCACTGAGTCTGGATACTGGAAGGAGGTCTCTGGGCAAGCCCATGGGACCTGCACCCTAGCACTGTCCAACAATGCAGAGTAACTACTCAACTTTTAAATATCATATAATTTTAAGTGAGCAGAAAGATCCTAAAATTAAACCTAAATCAACTGTGAAGCTTTTGTGACATCCTTTAAACCTATTTTATGGCACCAATTACTCTTAATGTTGGAATAACCTCTGCTTGAGTTTCCCAGTGTTTGGCTAATATCCTCTTCAGCCTTTGGACCAACTTCCAGGCTGTGGCTGTGTCTTTGTCCCGTGTCTCTCCCACCACACCTCACACCACTTAAACCATAACCACCAGTGATGGCTCCATCCAGCCTACTGGGACTTTAGGGGAGGGATGTCAACACGGTAGCCAAGGGCTGTCTGGAATGGTGAGCCAGACGTCTTGTGGGTATGCAGATAGGACTCTAAGCCAATCAAATAGTGGACACCCCTGGGCCAGTTGAGCTCTCCTGCACTACAGTGGGCTGAATGCCAGGATCTCACCTTGAGCAGGGATGCCTCTCAAGGTTAATCACAAGGATGAGAGAATCCTTGCTGCAACAGACACTCTGTAAGTTATTAATAGCACACTAAACTTTGGAACCTTAGCTAAGTGATATAAAGGATTGATTGCACATATATGTCCTTTAGACAAACTACTGACCAACTCTGGGACTAAGACTGAATCCAGGATCCAGCCACACCTAGACTTTCTCTGAGAAGGAGTTTAGAAAGCAAGGGGTGATTCAACAGGAAGGTCTCCCTGATAGTTTTGCCTGACCCTGTCCTCTATGCAGCAAATAATCAAGCGTACCTTCCCATCGAATCTTGTTAACCCACTGTCACATTTATCACCAGATTTTGTTAACTCACTGTTCTAAATCAATAAAGTATATTGTTGTTTCTCTCTCATGAGTGAAGTGCATGAGTCCATCTGTGACACCAGCACAGACCAGCTTCCTCTGAAATACTTGGAAAGGCCCACCAGAAGAGTTTGAAACATCCATAAATTGCAATAAAGAAAAAAAATAGATCGGTTCTGTCAGTTCTCAAACTTAGTAAACACTTGGGCAATGGGGAAACTGAAAAAAACACTGCACCTGTGTGTGTCACCCGCTGTGACATCAGGAAAGAAAAATGAAATAGTGGAAGAGCTGCAGTGAGTTCAGAGGAATAGTGAAAGGAATGGAATATTTCTTCCTTTTCAGCTATCCGGGGTTTAGAAAGTAGCTTAAAGCTTCAGACATCCACTAGCCTTAAGTCAGTATGAGTGCTGGGCTATAATATTAGACAGTCATGCTGCGCCACTGAATGTGACACCACCCCACCTATATTCATCTTTGCCTGTGTGCCATGGCTCTACTACCTGTGTTTTACAAATGGTCCTTAATCCACTTCAGACAAAGCGAGTCAGATCAGTTTAAGCCATAGTCAGGGGCTGAACTATCTTATTTTGGCTGGGACATACCACGGAGCTCACACCAGCCTTCACCAGGAGAATTACAGAGTGGTAGCCTCTGACAGCCATTTGGGGCAGAGAGGCATCAAGAAGGGAGAGATGCCACCTCAAGTCTGCCAAGTTAGATCCAGAATACGACAAACATGATTTCATAAGCAGCTAACAAAGATCAATGTAGGCATTCTGGCTCCCTTCTACCTCCTGCACCTCAACACGGCACAGAGATGTTCTCCCACTTCCCTCATGGCACACGAGCCTCCCATGCCCACCTCACCCACTGCTCACCCCTCTGCCTTGCTTCACATCTGCCCACACCTCCAGAAATCTGTGTGTTAAGCAACCAGACAGGGACAGGCCAGAAGAAGAGATAAGATAAGCATTGAACTAGAAGCACTGGGCAGAAGTAGATTCCAGAGGAAGAGTAAGAGTCCAAGGTAGGAAAAAAAAAGTTTCCTGGTTTATTACAGTGGAGCGAAACAAAGCCAAGAAGGGCACAGCACAGCAAGGGGACCATACTCAGCAAAGTCCATCAAGGCATGTCAGGATACAGAAACATACCTGGTTAGTTCTGTTACTGACATGTAATTAGTTGATGTACATGGTATTCGGCGAGCTTCCTAACTAGTTAAATCCTATTTGGCATGTATTACTTGACTAATGCCACGGCATCTTTCCCAACACATTCAACGAATATTGCTTCCTGTAGCATAACCTGCCTCACTCTACTGGTAAATAATACTATTTAATGGAAAGTTGATTGACACATTATAATGAAATACCATAAAGTTGCGCTATTCTCCGCACTTGCAGCAAAGGTGCTGCCTAAAAGACTTCAAGTTTTTGTTTGGCTAGGTTTTCATATCCTAGGTCTTTGTACTTTTTCTTCAAGCAAACATGTAAGTACAAGTGCCCCCATTCCACAGCGAAGCATTTTCAGTGTATATCCACGCTGCCTAATACTGTGTCAATAATCAGTGCTACCTCTACCAGAAGCAGCTCCAAGGCAGCCTGAAGGCTTCCCAGGCAGCACCCCAGATGCTGAGCAGCAGAATAAGTCAGGCACCACACTGTTCCCAGGCTGCTCCCAACAACCAGAAAAACTTGTTCGAACTTCTCCCACATGGCAGTGTTCAGTACAGACCTACACATGGGGCTGGGAAGGACTGAATTACAATGGAGTACACAGTGTTAAAGTTTCTGGTTTGTCTGAATAGCTTTAGTTAACTGATCTTGATTTCCTACACAAGCAAGAAAAGAAATCAGTAACAGCTCATCTGCAGCCTCACTACACCTTTTGAAACATCACGCTGTTCTACTTAGTGGCAGCAATGTTCAACCAAAGTATTAACGTACTTAAATTATATTTACAAATTAAATAGAAACTTAGTTACAACACTCAACGTGGAAGACCCAACATCCACAGTTACAAAGGGTAAGTACATGAGACTGGCCCAATGTAGCCTTATCTGCCACATAAGAGGGCACCCACCTTCTTCTGCAGCTCATGGCCTTGCCACTGTTGCCTCTCCTAAAAGCTGGACCCACCACACATGGCAGCAGAGGAGACCTGTCTCCAAAGAGGAGGAAGGCAGAAAACCAGAAAGCTTCCCTTTCAACTTGCCAGACAACCCCTGACTAGACATCATCCCTCCAGCTCCACATTTCAATATCATCATCTTAAGCATGTGGGCCACACCTCTCCCCTGGCTGCCTCCAGCATTTGCCCCTGCAGAGGAAGAACGTCCAACATTTCTTGACACCTAGGACCACTCTTCTCTCTGGAGGGGGAAAGGGATTTTTCAAGAATGAAAACCTTGCCGGAGCCTCCTGTGCAAGGTGGAGGCCATCCCCACGCCTCGGTGCAACTTGTTCTTCAAGACAGGAAGATGAGCTCAGATGCATGTGAGGCATAGCCAGAGGGCTTGAGGGACCGGCACCACGCAGTGTGGGGCACTGCCACAGCGTTTGGGGGAACAGATACCGTGGGTTGCAGGGCACAGCTTGGGGGCCAGGTCCTGTAGGGCACAGTCAAGGGGGTTGAGGAAACAGCCACCGTAGGGTACAGCCCGAGCATCTGGAGAATAAAACACAGCAAGGTGCAGACGGGGCCAAGGACTTGGGATGCGGGTGCAGGCAGAGAACGAAGGCGGGGAGGGAAGAGGCACAGCGGGGTACAACCGGGGGCTTGCGGGAGGGGAAGGAGGGATGCGGGCACAACCAGGGAGTCCTCGGGGCAGGAGAGCAGCAAGGACCCCGGAGCCCATCCCCATCCCGCCCAGCCCTGCGCGCTCAAGCGGGAGACAGACTCCGCGAAACGACGCCAGAGACTCCCCTCCCCAATCCCAGCCCTTGGCGGGCAGGGCAGAGCCAGGCCCCCGGTGCCCCTCACCCGAAGTTTCGCGCTCCCACCGCGATCCCGCACGACGCAGTCGCAGCCTCACCTGTCCCCGCAGCCGCCGGGCAGCAACTGCACGGCGGGACGGCGCGGCCGGCGGGAGGGCGCGGAGGCANCGCCGCGCTCGGGGCCGCGCTGAATCACGGGCGGCGCCACCGCCTCTCCCGGGAGGCGGGGAGGGGGTTCCGGCTGCGCCGTCCCCGCCGCCCCTTCCCCCGGCCCGGCCCCGCGGGGTGCGGGGATGAGGCAACCGGGGCACCACCGGCCGCGGCGCCCGGGGCTCGCTCCGAGTCCCGCACCCGCTGCCCGCATTGAGGGGCGCGAATTGCAACGCGGCTCTGGGACCGATGGCAGCGGCGAGTCAACTCGCTCGAGGCAACGCTGGGAAGATGCAGTAGTCCCTCATTTCAAAAGCACAGCTAGTCGGCTTTAGTTCAGTGCTTTAGGGCGCGCTTCCACCTCAGAAAGCCTGCGGTACTCCTCTCTCAGAAGCTGTTTCGGGTGATGATCCCCGATGACTCCTCTCTGGAGAAGCCCGGGGCACAGAAAGGCGGTGGGGAATTCCTACTGTATCAACGGGTGCTCGGTTTCAGCTGTTTGTCACTACAGCCCATAGAAAGCTAGAAATCACAGCTTTTTGAGGTGGTTAGCGTGGAGATGATAGCTAGAGTAAAAGGAAGAGGCAAAAACAAGGAATAGGGAGAGGGCATGCAGGCAAATCGAGGAAAAGAGGGTAACTGCTTTTATAATGTGCAGGAAAACACAAAATTAAAGAACTGAAAGCTGATACTGTGAAATGAATACGTTCATACATGCAGCATACATTAGGATTAAGACAAGTGAAGAAATCCTGGGGGTTTTGAAAAGACATCTTAATAAGATCACTGGGTTTGGCCAAAAAGGGTAAGTAGAAATATGATAATCCATTGGGCAATATTGTATGCCTCACCTAGGAGGGGAAAATCACGAAACAAAATTAAAACTCCCTATTTTCCCATCCCCTTACTTTTTAGAAGTTGGAGCCTTCACTTTGATTTCTTGATTCAAACCCTTTTTTTTTTAAGATATCAACCAAATAAAACTACAAACAGACCTTAGGAACTAGCACATCCCTTCTCAGACAGAGCCCTTGGGAGTCTTTAGACTAGTAAGTCTCGACTTGTCCAGAGGGATGTGGCTGTGTGGCTCAGCAAGCAACTAATACTCCCTATGTGTTGTAATATCTATTTTGCCATGCCTGATAGGGCTGCTGTGGCTGCGACACTGGGGTGCGTAACAATAAAAAGTAAGTAGGTCACTTGTAAACTTCAAAATACAAGGCTGTTGTCATTAATCAGAAAAAATAAATAAATAATGGCAACAATCACCAGATGCAAGCTAACAGCTTTAACATGTTTGATGCCAACAGTGTTAGCAACAACAGCTCTTCTCTATTTGGAGCCCCATAAAGAGAGTAAGCAGCCTCACCTTCCATGTACTTCAGGAGCAAAGGTAATTTGAATTGTCAAGCAAGTCTTTGAGGGTTGGGAGAGGACAGAAATAATGGTTGACCTGCTCATGGCAGGTAAATGATTAACATGTGGCAGGGGAAAAGCAGCACAGAGGAGACAGCTGTGCCCTGCACACACAAAGAGGGCAGAGACGCACAAAGAGCCAGAGGCATTTAAATTGTAAAAGCAGGAGCTAGCAGCAACTAGGTTTTCTCACTGCCTACCATGTGAAAGCTGCACATGAGATTTACTGTAAATTTAAGTAAGTTTTTAAGTTCCCTACCTTCACCATCCAAGAACAGGGCATGAAGGAAATGAATGTAGACACTGGAGACAGCTGTCTGGATTTTACAGGACAGTGAAGACTTAACTCTTAGTCTACACTGAATGAAGAACTGTGCTTGACATACATACTGCTAACCAATGCTTTTCCATATTTTGTTGCCTTACTAGAATCCAGATAGCTCAGAGGCTACTTTTCTACTAACTGAAGGTTGTTTAGGCTGTTATTCTGCTGATGAAATTGTGTTTTAGGAATCTTCTAGAGATGAGTACTCTCTAGAACTGCATGTGAAGCCTGAAGGGTTTATAAGCAGGAGAATAGCAGGAGACCCTCCTTAGTGCACCAACAGAGTTGGGAGCTTTTGCTGAAATAGTAACAGCTGTAACCAAGCAAAGTTGTAATCCAAAGAACACCAACATGTTAATCTGCATACCAATCTTGAAGAGATGCAAACATTACCCAAATCTAGTTTGCAAGTTACGCTTTTCTGGAGAACATCTGGTTTGCTTGGGCACCTGTGCTGGTGTTCTGAGTCAGAACTGCCAAACCTGTTCTAGGCAGTCTCTGTTGCAAGTGGCCTGCAACCCACAGTGGTAACAGCACGATGTGTTGTTGTGTTTGGCAGCTGGACTGGAGACAAAGGGTTCTCCATGGCCCTTCTCATTTTTCAGATGGGGTTACTTTCAGACTTTGCTTACTGCTTATTGCAGGAAAGAAATTGCTTTCTCTACCTAATCCTCTGAGCCAGAACAGTGTCCTTTGTGCAGCTGAGGAATTTCTGAACATTTCTGTACCCTGGTCTGTTCCAGAGAGCCATGCATGAGTCCTTGTGTGATGCTGGCAGTAACCTTCCATGAGCAGTTTCCAAATGGCAGAGAAATTCCTTCTCAGACATGTGTCATCACTTTTGCTATGGCACAAGATGAGAAGTGTGACCAGCAGGTTGAGACAGGTGATTCTGCCCCTCTACTCTGTTCTCATGAGACCTCACCTGGAGCTGCATCCAGCTCTGGAGCTCCCAGTACAAGAAGGACATGAATCCATTAGAGTGGGTCCAGAGGAGGGCCACAAAGATGATCAGAGGGCTGGAACATGTCTTCTACAAGGACAGGCTGAGAGAGTTTGGGTTGTTCAGCCTGGAGAAGAGAAGGCTCCAGAGAGACCTCATTGCAGCCTTCCAGTATCGAAGGAGAACTATAAGAAAATCGGGGAGGGACTTTTTACAAGGGCTTGTAGTGATAGGATGAGAGGTAATGGCTTCAAACTGGAAAAGGGAAGATTTAGATTAGATGTAAGGGAGAAGTTCTTCACTGTGAGGGTGATGGGTCACTGGAACTGGTTGCCCACAGTGGTTGTGAGTGCTCCATCCCTGGAAGTGTTCAAAGCCAGGTTGGATGGGGGCTTGAGCAATTATGGTCTAGTGGAAGGTGTTCCTGACTGTGTTAGTGGGTTTGGAACTGGATGATCTTTAATGTGTCTTCCAATCCAAACAACTCTATGATTTTATGAAGATGACACAGTCCTGCTCATCAGTCTATGGATGAGCCGAGTTGTGCAAGGAGGTTCCCCCCTTTCTCTGTGGACATGCACTACAGGTAATGTTACAGAAATGAGTACCTGTTTCTGATTCTGCATGGCTTCTTGACACCATGAACCCATCACAAGCTACTGTAGTGTTGCCAAGTCAGTTCTGTTTCAACAGTTCTGTTTACCTAGGTGTTGAGGCCCAGTTTTGCCGTTTGGACAACAATGAATTTAATAAATTCTTGCAAAAGTGACAAAGATATTAAAAAAGAGAACTTTCCATCTGTCTAAACCCACCTATCTTGAGTAACAGTATTAATATCATTAGGCCATTACCATAAAAACTTCTTTAACTATTATGCAGCGAAGACTTGTGCTAGGCAGGAATGAAGAAAGTAGCGTGAAAATTGTCTATTGCAACAGTAGAAGCAATAATCAAAAGTGCAGGAAAAATATCTTTGAAGAGGATGTTTAAGGAGGTAGTGCATGATACATATATACACAATCTATTATATATGTATATATTTAAAAGTTTATTTATAATGTGTATATAGTACATACACATTATGTACACGTATACACATCATAATGTACTGTATATATAAATATACTTGTAATGCATATACACACTCATTGTATGATACAGTTTATTATATACACACTATGCTTCTCAAATGACAGCTGTTAATGACACACCTCTTCAGAGTGTACTGCTTTAATGCAGGCTGATTGCAACTCAGTTCACATCAGCAAGAAGTAACCCTCTGCAAAAAGTACATTGCGGTCAGCCAAAGAAGCATTACTGAACATCATGGTAAAATCAAAACTAATGCATTTGGTCAGCCTACTCCCAAAAATCATAACCTTGCACCACCAGATGTTTCATTTTAATCTGTCCCATCTCTGAAATCTATGTGTGAAAAAAAGAGCTGACCTCATTAACACTGTGAAGGTAATCTCCAATTAAAAAGATGTATAAATGTGAAGATTAAAAAGCTTGTTGCACGGTGTGGATAACCATTGAATGAACACTACAAGTACACTTCAAAATAACGCAGACAATGACTGTTCTAGAGCCCATCACCTCTTACAGCTTTCCACAGCTGAGAACTCTAATTCCAATGCTACCTACCAACTGTTTTGTTATGCAAAATTTATAGCTAAGTTTTTCATAAGTCAAATTTTGCTGTATGTGTTATTGACAGTGATGGAAGCAAATGTTTTATTCTGTAGGATCTCACATAGACAAAGCTAGAGTAATCTAAAGTAGTAATCTTTTCAGGATGTTGTGGTACCTGGGCCACGACATTATGCCATACCTGATCCAAGAGCTGAGTGCATAAACATGTCTGGAAAAGTAAGTTCCTCTTAGAGAGCAGTGCTTCATGACTGCAAGAGTCAACCAATCAAACACATGTCAACAAAGAAGTGAATGCTAATTCTGAAACATACCTTGCTCTTTGCTCAATAGGGTTTAACTGGCCGTACTGACAGGTGCAGGAGTGTCATGGTGCAATGCACCAGGAGGGAGTAGAACTCTAAGAAGATATGTAACAGTAAGCTGTTAGTACACACTACACTGTCTCTAAATCAGAGGAATCAATGAGAATGTTTACCTGATTCAAAGTTTGTTTTGTAGTGTTAGAAGCAAGTGAGTTAATTAGGCAAGCTGAAGGTAAACCGGTGTAGTCTGGAGAAACTCTTCGGCGTTACTGAAGACTTAGCTGTATGTGTCACCACAGCATGCCACGTCCTGCGCAACATCTGCAACGATAAGAGCAAGATCTTTCTCAGGTGTGGCCTTGGGTAGCCACTGATTTGCATTTTGTCTGAACACAACAGGGACAGCTTCTTTATCCAAGGAGCATGTGATGACAAGGAGATGTGCAAACAGTTGTATCTCTTGCATAATTTTGCTATTCTCTTGCTAATAAAAAGACCTTGCTGCGGGAGTCCATGGGCCTTTCCTGAAGAGGAGGGATGTTTGTCAAAGAGTGCTTGCTCTCTCTGCTGTGCTCAGTGTCCATTCAAATGCTCCAACTGATTTTGTCAGTTTCCAGATATTTTGCTATAAGAATCCATTACAAAGATGGTACACCTTGGTTAAGAAGGAGGAGACACCTTCAAACCATAGCCTTCGAGTTTTTTCATTTGTTTCATACTCAGACAGCCAAGGCTTAGGACATCACTTACCAGTCAACTGAGTATCACAGTGCGAAATGGTCATCTACAAAACTTTTGAGGAAGCCATTGAAAGACCACCTCCCCCTCTTCAAAAACCAACCATCTATTTTTTCTTCTGTCTCTTCTCATGTTTCTCATGCCAACATCCACAAGAATTCCCATGAATGCTACTAAATTGCAGATCCATGCTAACAGCGTGTGGTCCCTCTGTCACTCAAAGCCCACTCAGACATGATGAGATTCTTTCCCCAAGCCCCCCTTTTCCTAAGCCACAAACCAACCAAGGATAAGTCAGGCATGGATTAAGGAAGACAGCAAACCAGAACACTGTCTCCTTGGTGTACTGGACTCCTGCTTTCTCAAGCTTACACTGTTCTCCCTATCACTGGGGTGTTAGCCACCTCCTGATAGCCTAGTATATCTGTGTCTGGGTTGGGATAGCCTAGTACATCCATACTTGGGTCATGGCCAACAGAAGGGTAATAACAGACTTTAAAGGTCATCAACTTCTGAGTCTGCACAACGGATATGAAATACTAGAACATTTCAACATCCAAGGTGGGTCAGAGTGGTGAAAGTCAATTATCTCAAACCCTATAAATAGTGATCTCAAAGCAAGACCCTTTGAGCTCTACTGGAGCACAGGACTGTGTCCAGAATATCTCCTGAGCCTGTCTCTCAGGCATAAACTGTGCAAAAGGCCATGACCTAGTCAGCCTTCTTAAGGCTCAATTATTGCCCACTGAGAATGCTGAAGCATTGTGAGGATTTGCTCTAAACTCAGGAAGAAAGAAATTTTAACTTAAGGCCAGCCTCGTTTCATCCACTTTTCTGCTTATCCATGTGCTTGAATATACCCATTTGCTCTCATGAGTGTGGATGTATATATATTCCACTGGATCCAAGTAACTCTGTTTGTCTGTATGCCTTGTGGTTATATCTATGCAAATACATATACATATATAGATTAAGGTTACCTTGTAGTAAGTTAGTGTGAATCTTGTCATTATCGAATCTGCAATTAAGTCACTACTTTGATTATAACATATTCTACTGAATCACCTCATTAATTTTAAATTGGTTAATGATTAAGTGCTGCTAAAAGTCAACCTTTTGATCTGCCTCTCCCCGTCAATAAATCTTAAATTGCTGTTGAATCATAACTGTGTCAATATTTTCACTTGTGGCACAGGAAAGCAGCTTCTCTTTCTTTTCTCTGGTGATCTCTGAGAGTCGAACAAAAACAAAGGACCACAAAAGTGAGCTTTACTGTTAATTACAAGAAGTCTATGGTCCATTCTGCGTTGGCAGATATGTCAGTACTCATAGATGAAAGACTACGGTGAAATCATACCAAGAAATTATTTTCCGAAATTGATTCCTGGTCACACTACATGTACTTAACAATGCATTGTGGAAATCTGATTTTTTAAATTTTTTTTTTAAAAATCCCTTTCTACAGATAGGGTTGGGAAAAAGAGAAGGGCAACTAAAGAAAATAAATGATTAAGCAAAAGGGAAAGAGGTATTCAACACCATTTCTCTGAATACATTACAGTTTTCCCTGTTTGGGGTTTCTGTCTGATTCTTCAGACGAATCAGGCTATTTTTGTCTGCGTTCTCTCCGTAACAGTAATGTCACCTGTGTTTGGTACATAAGCCACAGATTAATAAGTTACTTTGAAACAGGATAGCCACTCATCAGGGGTCTGCAAGGAAAGGTAAACCATGGGAGAATAGGCTTGCGGTAGACATGTTTTTCAAGACACTCAGAAAAGAAATCTTAGGCAAGATATGTTTCAAATGAGTTAAAAAAAGTACTGGCACATTTCCTAATAAGGGTTCTAATAGATTCAGAAGAAATCAACTGATCAAGTGTAAGAGCTTGCTAATTTAGATTAATATTTAGACAAGATGCTAAGAAGAATAGGCTGGGAATTTCAACAAATTTAAAATCTTGCAGCATGATGGAGGAGTCTTTGTATTTCATACTGTGTTGTCAAAGCTAGGTTACACACATAAACAGGTTATTTTTGAAACTAAGCCTCTTCACTGGCTTGACAATCAAATCTGGATTTAACCTTTACAATCAAATATGGCATTTTCAGAGGAAGCACCTGAGCCACCATGACACACCAGCAAGACAACACATGCCTGTCAATTGTGATTACAGTTCTCCTTCTAAAGAAGGACGCACATTTACAATACTATCACAATAGTTAACATAAGCATACCTGAACTCCTCTTATTCTTCTCAGCTCAAGTGTCTGTAGTAGCATAGCTACAGCAACAGCAAACTCAGAGCAAGCAGCTAAAGCTTGCTTGAGTAAACACTCTCCAGACAGCTGAGCCTGACAAAGCTGAGCTGTATTAATTGGCACCATGGCAGGAATGGAGGAGAGAGGAGGGGAGTTGCCCCCATGAGGTTATTGAACGGTTGCTTGGGTTGTCTTTGGGCTGCGCACTACCTCTTTTGGGGATTTTACTGGCCTGGCTTTATAATATTAGCCCGCATTTGTGCTTTTCCATGTAGGATCTGACCTTGTCTTCCTATCAACCTCTTAAGCACGAACAAACTATTGAAGCATTACTAGCAGCTGAGTTTCAGAATGCAGCAGGCTGGAGTCAAGTGTCAGGGAAATGTGTGCTTTTTCACAGATGCTTTAATGGTTAATCTTTAACAGTTAAAAGGCTTTTAGATTAGAGTTCCTCAGAAAACACCTTATTTTTCCAAACAGGATACAAAGAAAGGGTGGTAGGATAAGAATGGCCTAAATAATATAAAAGGGAGATGGATGAGACACACAAACAGGAGAGAAATAACCCGAGTAGACAAAGCAGGGGAGCTTCCCTATGAACTCCTTTCATTACGCTGTATTTGTTTTTAAGACTCTGACAAGACTTAGCAGCATTTTCATCTGTAGAAGTATAAACCAGTAATCCAGTTCTGCACCAGAGCTTTCCTTCTTGCTACCTGTGGAGAGGTGAGGTAAAGTTAATTCCAACCATTTTGAATTCTCTCACCCAGTTGCCTCGAACATCCCTATACTTGTTTGGCCTGTCTTTGACTTCACAGCCCTGAAGGGTGTAAAATGCTGCAGACTGGTGGCTGCTGTGTTGCGGCTCAGGCAGGCAGAGGTGGCAGAGCCACAGACAGAACCCTTTCTGCTGACTGACACAGACTTTGTCATCTCTGGTAATGCTTTTGTCTTCTTGAATAGGTGATAGCTCTGAGTGGGGTAACATTGGGTGGATTTGGAATAATGCAGAATACCTACTGAATTGCAGATTTCTGTGGTGTCCAGTCAAGGAAATATTCTTTGCTTTGTGCAGATGTTATAAGATCTGGGGAAATTGCTATTTTCCTCAAAGGATGTTTGATAACAGTTTTTAACAAGTTAAGCATTTCTTTCAAGGAACTGTAATGCAATGTACCTTAGATATCCCCTGTATTTCTTGGTTAATTGTCTTGCTATAATTTAGAATACACCCATGGATGTTATAAAACACTGTGTTTTTTTTCTGCTAATGCTAGATGAAGATTTACCTACTATACTAAATCATCAATATGTTAAATATGAATGTTATATTATTGAGTGATGTGAGTCCTGATACAATGAAGGGATTAAAGCTTTAGGACAGTAGAAAGGAGGAGTGTATGATGTGATCATGCAAAAGAAGTAAGGTCTAATGTTTGTCAGCTATGGCCAGTTGTCCATTTTCTGGGTTAATGATAGATTGGGACACCCGTGACAGTAGGACAGCATGGGATGCTGCTGAAAGCACAATGCAGAAACATCTCATGAATATTTAAGAAGTAACAGTAAATAAATGTCTGACTCATTGTCTAAAGACATGGTGACAGAAGTGAGTATTGAAACCTGATAAGAATGAAAAGTTACAACCTGGGTAGTCCAGCATGGAGTAAGGTAGTAAAAAGGGTGGAGGTAGTTTCTGGAAGAGTAAATGAACAAAGCTTATGCAGGCAGGCTAGGTAAGAATTATGAAATGTATTGAGATGCAAGAAAAGTGATTTAAAGAGGAGGTGATATGTTGTGAGAATAAAAGCTAAGGTAAAAAGAAGCCAAAAAAGCAAAGGTAAAAAGAAAATAGCTAGATCTTAGCACAGGAGCTATCTTAAAATTTGTTGCACCTTTCATTAAATGGGTGGCAGACTGGAAATGTGGCAGTAAGTGAAGAGGAAGCCATCAAGATGGGAGATGAAGGAATGAAAGTTAGTGGACTTTGGGCACAGAAAGTCAGGCCTAATTTTATGAATAGTCATACAGGAAAAGGGTAAAACCTCAATGCTGGAAGGAGCAGACACGGCAGCTCTATATCATGGAAACTGCTGGTTTTAGATAGGGTGACAGGAAACAAGATAGTGAGAACATTTTAAGAGAAATCGAGTAATTAAGCTTGAACGAGTGAAATGACATTTAAGAAATGATGGAAAGAAAGGCAGAAATGTGAATCTAGGTGAAGAAAGATCATGAAGAAGTAGCATCTGTAAGTGAGGGTAAACAGCAACGAAGCTGGCAGCTGTTTTATATTGCTGATAAAAGTGATAAAACTGAGAAATACTTTAATATGCCAGTTAGTAGTGCTGCTAATTTTCAAAGATTTCTGTTATACTTGAGCTATTCTTTCATTTAACTAGGTCTGGTTTTAGATAAACCTGACCTTAAACATTTATATGATCACTTTTGTTAATGACTGTAATATTTTAGGTGATGGGAAAATAATGATGAATATAGGTCCACTATAAAGTGAAAATTTTGAAATGTCAAGTTTTCAAGAAAACTCTTCTACTGACTTCAATGAACAAATGCCGCATGTATGGGAACAAATGAGCTGCTGCTTAGAAAGACATAGCACTGGGTCGAAGTAAGTTAACAAGCAACTAATGTTATTCTAGAAACTGCATGTTTATGTTAACATAGGTTTACGGAAAAGCTAATGAAACCTTCCTCCCATTTTCCTTATTCTGTGGGTACAGTTCTGCTCTAATATAGTCAAATTACTTTCAAATCAAAGCTGTCATGTTCTTCTGCTCAAAACACTGTCCAAACTGGCAAACCACTGTATGCAGCAAAGCACGTAGCCATGCTAGCCAAATGAAAGTGGAGAAGAAAGGCGAGGACAGGCCTCAGGACTGCCCAGAGAGATTGAGTGACATTTCAAAAGCAAACAGAAGTACCAATTTTAAGTGGAAGAGCTTGATGAATAATATGGGATGAGTAAAAGGTTGAGGACTTCGGTGTAGAGACAGGCCAGGATTAAGTCCTGGCATGGTGTCATGTGAGGGCATGGCTGTGTGCAACAGAGAAAGGAGATGCAAATTAACAGCAATAATTATGAACAGCCTGCTGGGGAGAGAAAGAGAGGAGACAGGAATTGGAGACCATGAAAGATCTATATTTAATTGATCCTAGGTAAAGCAATGGAGATAGAGGGAAGATGGAACAGTGTGAAAGCCATTGCTTTCAGAGCTCCCGTTCACTGGTCTCCATGGAGCAGGGCCTTCACCTCAGTCTTTGGGAGATCAGGGTGTCACAGAAGTGAGCACTGGCCTTGGTGATGCACCATTACAGCATGGAAAACCATCCAACATGCACACCCTGCGTGTCTTGGGCACCATCAGGGCTCTACCTTTCATTCTATAAACTAGACTGGTTCCTTTGTTTCCTTTCTCTGTGTGTTGGTTTTGGCTGGGGTAGAGTTAATTTTCTTCATAGTAGCTGGTATGGGGCTGTGTTTTGCATTTCTGCTGGAAACAATGTTTGTTGATAATTCAGAGATGTTTTCTTTCCTGCTGAGCAGCACTCACAGGAAAGTAAGTCAGGGCCCTTTCTACTCCTCACACCACCCCACCAGCAAGCAGGCTGGGGGTGCATGAGGAGCTGGGAGGGGACACAGCTGGGACAGCTGACCCCAACTGACCAAAGGGATATTCCAGACTATGTGATGTCATGCTCAGCAATAAAACTAGGAGGACAGTTGACAGGAAGGACGCTGCTTGAGGACTGGCTGGGGACTGGTCAGTTGGTCATGAGTAGCTGTTTTAATTTGCATCAGTTGTCTTTCTTGGGTTTTCTCTGTTATTTTCCTTTCATTACAATTTATTATTATTATTATACTTTATTTCAATTATTACACTGTTTGTATCTTAACCCACAAGTTTTCTCACTTTTACTCTTTCAACGCTCTTCCCTCAATCCTGCTGCCAAGGTGGCAGTGAACGAGCAGCTGTGTGATGCCTAGATGCTGGCTGGGGTTAAACCACAACACTGTCTTCATTTTTCTTGTATCTGTCAAACTTAATGCTTGAGTAATCTTGTGAACTGCTGGACCACTTTCCACACTTTGACTTGTGTAACTTTTCCTCTCTCTGGCAGGGAAAAAAACTTTGCTGGCACAGTTTTCAAGGCCACTGGAATAAATAATAAGTCTTCCTGCTGATACAAGATGTACCAGTGAGACCTGATACATGTTTAGGGCACACAGTGAAAGTCTTCTGAAGTACTGAAATCTGTAATAAATTCTTAAGCTGCAATATAATTCTTATACCTCAGAGTTCTGCGTGTCTCACAGGTATCTACATTTAATATAGCAGCCCATTACTGAGGGTTATTTAAATTACTTTGAAATACTTCATCAGTCAACCTAAACTTTGATAGTTATCCACAGTGGCAGAACAGGATGAAGCAGCTGTTTCAAACATTCATTCAGGCCCTCAGGTATATTAGCTGTCTGCAAAACAATTAAATGCTCTGGAAACTTTCTTTGTAAACAATGATGAATAGTATTCAGATGGCAAATTTCCACGCAGCTCTAGAGACGCATTTTTTTCATTGGGAAACAATTTATGCGCTACCCTGAGAATGTGCAATACACTCCAAATAAGTGCCAAATGCGACCATTTCCCACAGAAGTGCTCAAGAGCTGCTCAGTATAAGACTCCTGTTGCACTAGTGTCAGTGCAAAATGACAGAACAGCATCAGACCTTTTGGATACTTAAGATGCTTAGCTTCAACTCACATAGGCCACAATGCACAATTCAGGTACAAAAATAAATTCTGTGGCCCATATGCTCAACCTGGAAGAACTACTGATGGGCAAAAGAAAAGCGAGTTACTCACATCTACTATTTTATAAAGTCCCCAAACAATTTTTTCATGTTTGCTTTCATAAGGATCATAATCATCTGATTTCCTGAGGTGCTACAGAACAGTGTAGGAGGTGATAGCAACAGTAATTAACTGTTGAGCAACATGAAACACTCCCTACTGACTGCCACAAAGCATGAGAACTTGATACTCTTAACCATACACCTACAATTTGATATTTTTATTGTCGCAAACATGGGCTCCCCAAATGGCTGCATTTGCTGTGCTCTGTTGACACAGCACATCTACAGAAAACAGAAAAGAAGGGTATTAACACAGTAATAAAGTAGTGTTAAGCTCCATATAGGTGGACTGATGCTGCATCCTAGCAAGGTACATGAGCCTGTAGTGGGGTTGCTCATGTCAGCTGGAGTTAGTATCTCTGTATTACACAGCTGCTGGCAGAATGGACATGCCCTAAGTTAGGGGAAAGGATTCTCCTTTTTGTCTTTCTTTTTCTTAGGCTACTCCCCCCCTTTTAAAATGGCACTGGCAAGTTAAAGATCTGGCATGCAGACCGAGATATACTTGTGTGGATGAAAGTAAAACATTGCAGAAGGTGTCAATAGCTACAGTTCCTTCAGGGGACATCCTGAACTACTGCTAACAGAGAGGATTAAGAATCAATTTTAAATGTTAAATACAAATTGAACTGGCTGGCTACCAAATGTAAGTTTACTCTTGCCAATGGTCTCCAGCAAGAGCATAATATATTTCTTCATTTATTATGAATATGTTTTTTGAGCTAACTTTTCTAAAAATATGATTCCAAATTTTTTTAGAATGTTTTAGTAATTCTGTTGGAGGCTAAGACCTGCAACTAATATAAAGCAAGTACCTTTCTTTGCAGTCACTGAGCATTTTTTTTTTCTATTATCTTTCAATTGTGGCTGCTGAAAACAGAAAAAAAAATGTTTCAATAACACCCCCCTGCTCTGCACCCCACATTAATCTATTTTGTATTAAACAAAGACATATTATTTTTGTTGCTGAATAAATTACCCCATTCTTGCTGAAGCATGTTAGTCTAGATTACAAACATATGGCTGTAAAAATAACTGGTTGGACTGATTGAAACTGCTGATTTTAATCTCCAATTTGGCATGAGGAAATTTACTATAAAACCTGTTTAGGATTGCAGATGCATCTCTGTCCCACAGCTGCAAGCAAAGGGTGGATTTGTAATCTTGCAAGTGCACAGAACTCAGTGGCTGACTGAAAGTCTCCTTCTTAGCACAAAGCTAAAATGCATAACTAAAAACATTCTGGTGTCCTTCTGCCTTAATCTGAAAGCAAATGGTGATAAAGTGAAAATTAAGAACAAAGCTATATGCCTATGCAATTAAAATTTTTTCATATGTAAATAGAAAGCTGTCTTAATAGCCCCAAATATTTTTTTCCAGTCTCTTAGGCTTGGTGGAATTTGTCAGGACTGGGTGTGGTGAAGGGCTGACATCGGGGAGCTGTCACCCAGGCAGTACACGTGAGCTGGTGGGTAAGGCTGACAATGCATCACACAGATGTGATTAGAAGGGATGAAGCTGTGGGGAGTAGTTATGCACCTGCCTGAATTCCTGTCCACTCAGTCATCACTTTCTATCCTCCATTCCACTCTTTTTATAAACTAGACTAAAAGAAAATAAGGGGAGGATGGAAGAAGGCATGTCCATTTCATAACTGAGCTTTAACCACATAAAAGGACTTTACTGATATGTTTTACATACTTTGTTTAGTTGGGTATTACAAGCATTAACTGCTGTCCACTGAAACTAATATACTGCCTTCAAGAATCTCTCTCAGGTGTTAAAACCTCAGCATATGTCTTAGGGACTAAGCATGTGGCCAGTACTCAAGCTCTCTTTCTTTGAGGCCTAATGCCTCCCTATGCTTTACATGCCAAACAGATGTATATGGACAGTTCCCACGGCTTAACTGGTATGTCCATAGGTTGACTATGCATCACAAACTTTACTTGCAGTAAGTGAGCAGTAGGCTTACCCCGTTCACCGTGGGAGATCCTGGGCCCACGTGCACTGAAGAGCTTACAACTTTCACCTGTATGCATTAGATCCTTACCTGAATTAAAAAAAAACAACAAAGTAGGAAGAAAACCAAGAACCGTCTTCCAATGGTGCCAAAGCAGTGGTATTTTAAATATATTTTTATCTCGTGTGCATATAAATCTATGTGGGTGTATGCATACTTATCTCTGTATCTCCATTCAAGGCAGGATAAGGACTATAAGACAAGGGTAAACATAAGGGGGAAAACATTTAATAGACAATTCTACTGATGTTCCCAAATCTAGGAATTTTTCAGCTTTACAATGACAGGGGTCTTAAACTCTGGACTCTAAGCTGACTAAACATATGAGGAATTCATTCTTCACTGAAAAAAACCCTAACTAAATCAGATGTCCTGTGCAGTAAGAAGCCTAGCCTGACTATCAACCCTAACAATGCAAACAAAATCTGACATTTTCAGTCTTGACAGCCAGTGTGTAATAGTGAGTATATTTGGGAGAGATAAAAGGATAAAGGGAGGTAAGTAGACAGTGTTAACTTGTTCTTCCCAATACCTGGGAGATAACCCTATTTAAATTCTCATGTGCTAGTGCTTGCTTCCAGGTCTGTGTACAGGAGTTAAAAAAGAACCATTTTTTTTCCTGGATGTCTCAATACCAGATTCTTTCTGAGCATCATAACCTAGACATAAATGACCAGAGTCCTATCTTCCTGTCTCCACAGAACTCAGCTTTCACTCAAGCTGATGGAAGATTGTCTTAGGCTCTCTGGATTTCTTCAGCTGGACCGGCTTAGACTGACTCCCACCTCCATTGTTTCCTAAGGCTAGAAGGGAAGGGAAATGCTTTGATCTCTTGCATGAGTAAATGAATTATTTTCCTTATTTTAGTACCTGCTGTATCAAGTTCAAATAAAAATCTCTGCTTTGGCACTCAAAGCAAGTCTTTGAAGGAATAGTCAATTCCCAGAACAGCCTGAGAAGATGAAAGCACATCTCTACATATTCTGATACAGAGCATGACCAGTAAATCCCAGTGTCGCTGCTGCGCTAAGAGTGCAGTCCATTCCAGCTTAAGCTCTCTCTTTAAACTTGTAACTTTCATACTATTTTTAATAGGAACTTAGAACCCAGCTATCAACTAGTTGCCTCTTCAGTGAGTAACTTTATTTCAACATGAATACAGTATCCCTTTTGACACCTGACTGGATTTTCAAATATGTTTTTCTCCTGACTAACATAAGAATGGGAAGTGTGTTTACGTCTGTACCAACCCTAGTTGCTGCATTTCTGGTTCTGGAAGAGCTCTGATGCTGTAGATACATGCTACAGACAAGATTCGGATGTAATTATAATTTTTAACTTACACACGAGAAAGAGATGCACTGTCAGTTGTAACTGACACTGTTGGCTTAGTACTTGGTTCTTTACAGTGAAAAAGAATAATATAGTGTAACTTCACTGTCCTTTAATTTTTTTTCATTTTGAAGATATCAACACTAAGTAATTAAGTACAGCCACCATAAGAATGCAGCAGAAACAAAATTTGAAAAGTCTTTTTTTTCTGGAAAAAATTTAAGTCATAAATTTACCATACCTAAAGACACTAGACATACTGAAGGAAATAATAAAATATATATGTCATTATTAAAAGTAGAATTTTCACAGAAATTGGTTTTTGAGATGCTGGCTAGTACCAAGAAGTTTCAAACCTTGCAAACTAAATACCACCTATCAGCTACTGCCATGATATGGAAGGTTTGCAGGTGCTGGATTGTATAATGTGCCTGGATACTTGCCCAGATGAGACACAGATGTTTTTAATTCCCTCACCAGAAATGCCTCTCCTTCTAGCAGAGGACAACAGTCAAGAGGGAGAATAATGACACCATCAACTCTTACTAGACGAGAATTTGGAAGAATTTCTGTGCAGAAGATACTAGCTGTTGGTAAGAGCAATAAGCCTCCAAGGCAACTAATTTCTATTTTCAACAGTTTGGGACAGTTTCAGACACTAAACCATAAGGTGTGTGGGTAGATTAGATACTTGGGATAGTAATCTTCAGCCTATCTCTTCTCAAGCTGAATCCCACATTGTATTCATGGTGCAACTCAGGCGAAAATGATATGCAAGAAGTTATTCAGCTGCAATATGAAAAGAAGCCCCATAAAAGTATAGAAGCAAGTTTCCACATTTCCAGATACATAGAATCATAGAATTGTCAGGGTTGAAAGGGACCTTAAAGATCATCTAGTTCCAACCCTCCTGCCACGTGCAGGGATGCCTCCCACTACATCTCAACTTGGGGTTCTGTCTGGAAGAATTCCATGGGATATGGCCCAGACGAGAGGCTGAGGAAGGTGATCCTTCCTAGGAGGAGAGGCTGAAAGAGCTGGGACTGCTCTGCCTGGAGAAGAAAAGGCTCAGGCAGACCTCACCAATGTGTAGAAATATCTGTCTGTGCCAGGGAAAAGGACAGTAAGAAGAGGACGTTAGACTCTTCTCAATTGTATCCAACAATGGGACAAGACACAATGGATACCCATTGAAGTACAGAAAACTCCATTTAATAAGGAGAAACTTCTAATCTAAGAACTCTCAAACACTGGAACAGGTTTGTATGTTGTAGAGATACTCAAAGCCCAACTGGACACAAGCCTGAGCAACCTGCTCTAGGTGACTGTTTCAAGCAAGGACGTTGGACTAAATTATCTCCATTGATTCCTTCCAATCTCAATAGTTGTGTACTCAAAGGACAGGAAAGGGAATTCATTTAAGACCATTACAAAAAATGGGGGAATTAATGCAATATTCTTATTCAACGGTGTAATTTTTATGATTACTCATCTTTTTTAACAAATGTATTTTTTCTAGATCCCCTATTTTATATACCATTTCCAGTCCCCCATACAGCTGGTGGGGTTTGTTTGTTTTAAAATGAACACCATTTATAGCCACATTACAGATAACTGATTAAAAAACCCAATCCATTTATTCTTTGATAACTAGTTCTATAATTGATTGAGCAAATTTTTAGAAATTCAAATACCAAATATATGCACTGCAGTTGGCATATTCAAGTGATATGCACAATTGAAACACAAAAATGTCATCTTCTTCAGGACAAAAGTCAAAATTATAATCTTTCTTCAAATTTGTTCCCTTGTTTTTCCAATATTAAAGGCAACAGCCACCATTGGCAAAGAAAACTATGATTTAGAAAAAAAAGGAAAAGTCTTTTCTCTATTCCTATAAAGTGACAGTGTCAGGCTGGTTCTTAGCAGATGAGACTTTCAGAAGTCTTCCACCCTGTAGCTACCCACTTCATAGTGGGCCTCTCCCAGCAAATATGCACTTATATATGCAGATGGTTTAATTACAACATTCTCTTGATATGCCCACTCCTCACTGTATAATTTTACAGTGTTTAATTTTACTCTAGATTGGTACAGAAACTGACAGCCTGCATCTTGTATAGATATGAAAATAAAAGCAGTGAATTAATTGTAAAATGCATAGTAATCATAGAAATAATGCACACTATACACAGGCTAAGTTATTATCTTTAATTTATTTTTACAATATTTTTTCCTTTTGTCTGACTTACAGTCCTAATATCTTCTCTGCTTTTGAAGGAATTTTTCCTATATAGAGCTGCTTCTACATCTGACAGGAACCTCTAACTCAGCTCCCAACTTGGTGACTACACTATGTCTGAAACATAAACTAGTGATTGAGGTTAGACAATAACCCCACAAAGCTGCTCCCTTTCAAAATAGAGTAGGCATTAGGACCACAAATTCAGATTAAAACACTTTAGAAGGACTATCTTCAATAAGTCTAACAAAATTTATGCAAAACTGAAAATGCAAAAGAACAAGCACAAAATCCTGTTGGCTCTCACAGCACATAAATATTTGAAAATGGATGCAGTCTGCTCCATCTAGACATTGATAAAAATAAACTGGAAGAATCCCTGAGCTAGTCCTCCTTCAGGCAAAATCCTCTGTATCATGCCTCTTGGAAATGAAGGAATTATCTCCTTATGTATTGTTAGTCATACCAGAAACAATGCAATATTAAGTGGTCCCAAGAGCTTTTATTTTTCCTTTACCAGCTGCTCAACACTGAATAAAATATACCAACATGTAAGGGTAAGTATAAAAGTCAGCAAGTATGAAAAAGTAATCCTTTAGATTTAACTCTAACAGTGAAAAAAGAGCACATACAACAGTGGAAACATTTCTGAAAGACCTTGCTCTAACACAACTGTACCAAAAATGCAGTTGTAATAAATACAATATCCAACTCTGTAGACAGTCTGTGAATGCAGTGCCTGAATGTCAATTCCATATCAGCACGTAATTGAAATTCAGCCTTCATCATCACTGCTGCTCCATGCATCTTCATATGCTAGATTTAAATGCTGTTGAGGTAGAGACTAAAGAAAATAAAAATTATCTCAGTGGTTTGCCTAATTAAAAATACTAAAATTAAAAAAGAATAATGCTAAAGGCATTTCTTACATTACTACATGTAAACAAACTATTGTGTCTCTCATGGGTACTAGATTTTTTTTTTTAACCACTTCTTGGCCATCCCACTGATTAGAGACAGGCTAAATTATGAAAAGAAATATTATTCCATTTAACTTCAATTTCAACAACAACAAAAAAACCCCTGAGGCATTGACTGGAAGTGTTACAAAAGTCTGGTATAAAATATAACAGATAGTTACTGTGTTTGTTTTGTGTCATTGGTTTTAACGCAGAATTTTCTTGGCCCAGTGTATCTGAGTCCTAGTGCCTCAAGTTGTAGTCCTGGCCTTCATGCACATCCAACAATTTCTTGCCCCAGCCCCAAGCTCAGGGTTTGTGCAGTTATGCAGCACACTGAATCACTGCAACTCGGGGTAAAATTTTTTCTTGTTTACTTCTATCCTGGCTTCGGATTCTGGTCATACAGGCACTCAAGTGGCTGTTCTAGCACAACAGGGAGCAGGAACTAGTGGCCTGTGGAGAGAACTGCTTCTTCCAGAAGCAGTGGGCTTCTACAACACCTGCTGTAGCTTAACAGATTTCAAAACAATGGCAGATATTACATACCTCCACCACATCAAATTTAAATGAGCAGTTTTAACCAGAGCTGGGTAAATAATCTTGTTGCTATGGGTTTGGTTTTGTTTTTCAGACTAAGAAAAAAAACTGATTTGCACACATCAAAATTCTCAGTTACAGCAAACATGTTCATTGTAGGTCAACTGAACACATTTTGAATGTAAGGTATCTTTCTCTGAAACTACTTTTCTCTTCTTTGCTTAAGTGTAGGCTACTTTTGAAATAAATTGTCTTACAAAGCAAACATTACAAAAATTTTATGCTTATTTCCTCATTGAAAATGGAACATTTCAGAAATTTAAAAAAGTATAATTTTTGTATGGTATGAACCAAAACAATAACATATTCTGATTTTTTTAATATTAGTATAGTTTGCTAGACTCTGATTGTTTTCAATTCTTTAAAATTTAGAATTCACCTCCTTCAAACTGTTCACTGAAATACTTATTGCCCAGCTCTAACACTAAAAACCAGGGTTACATATGATCTTCCCTGTAACCACCTGATTGTCTTACCTCAGACACTAAAAAAAGCTTGTTTAGATTCTTCTTCATTATATTTCTGCATCAAAAATATTTGGGCCTGATTTGTGATACATCTAATCTTACTGTTTAGTAAACAATATATTCTTAAACAACTTAAAATAAAATCTTTGGAACTTTTCCAATTCCAAGATAGCATAAACTACAGAAAACAGTTTAGAAATTAAGGAAGCTAAAATAGAAGTTGAAAGACTGACAGCCAAATGGCAAGTACTATTTTTACTTAAATTGGAAGCCAGAACTCTGCAAAAGATTTTACTGGACTATAAAGGAAAACGTCCTCTTGAAGCCCAACAACAACAAAAGATTTCACAAAACAACAGGTGATTCTACTCTTAATTAGGAACTGTAATAAATTTTGATGTTGAAACTCATACTTCATATTTAATCTCCACAGCACCTCCCCAAGTATAACAGCCATAAAAAGTAAAGTTTAAACTCACAAATTCATTACCTTTTCAGAAATGTCATCAGGAAGTGGCTCTCGAAGAGCTGGTATCCACGCAAGGATATTGCAATCTTTGCTACCACTATAAAGTTCCTTTAAGAAAGCAATTAAAAATGGCTTTTACACAAATTTACTGAACAGTGACATAGATATGATATTGGCAAAAAAAAAGTGTGTGAAATATTTATTTTAAAATAAAGACAAACATACAATCTCTAATTTGTACTACAATCTTGATAAACATTATTTTAAATAAAATGCCAAAACAAAATTGAGAAGTTTTTGTATTTTTCCATGATTGTTCATCAAAAACAGCACTACCCACATTTAAATGAACTCTACTGCTTAAATGCTCTTTTTTTCCATCCCCCTCTCACATTTCCTGAAAAGATACCTTTTTTAACAGTTAAGAAGCTTAATGGAAAAAAAAGGGAAATATTTTTAATTAAAAAATATTAATAAACTCAAACCACCTAGTAATACATGTTAGAAGAGTGCATATGTATGGAACAAAGTAGTATTAAGTAAGTGTAGTTTCAGTATGACTCGGGAAGGAAAAGAACAAATAAAGAACAATTTGAAGCCTGTATCCTGTTGGGAAGGCAGAGATCAGAAAGACTGATTTATTATTTTTAATATAAATAACACTATTTATTACGGTAATGACTAAGAACTGAGATCCCATTGTGCAAGGCACCCTGCAAACATGGAAGCAAACAGTCTCTACACCAAACAGCTAACAGTCAAATATAGTTTAGTTTTCTTAGTTCTTTATTACAGGAAATACAGATTTCTCTGTCACTTTAAACTGAGGAAATTTTGCTCATGAGAAATACTGCACCACCTTTGCAGTAAATTTTGCAGGAATAATACTCCTATTTTTCAAAGTGCTACTTAAATGAACACACATGAAGATATTCTCATATGCCTTCAATCTTGAGTCATACTCCTGCACATTATAGGTGATGTCTGACACCACCCGAGTACTGCTGTGTGTTTAAACTGCCTGAGTGGAACACGGGAAGTATTTTTTCCTGTATTCAGGCTGACAGTATGAAAGCCTTGCTTTAACCATATTGGCTTTCACACTTTTAAACTAGCAACTCTGTGTGTATGTGCACATTATTAATACGCTGATTCAACATAAGTTTAATAAATTATTACAGTTCTGTCTCTACAGAAAATCTCCTATATTATGTATATTTAATTCTAACTGAACTGAATGAATTATACTGACAGTGCAGGAACTTAATTCCTAATTTCTATATATACTCATTTATGTAGGTACTCTTATTCAAGACAGCTGATATACTGATTTTCTTAAAACAGGTCGCATGGATGAAGTTGTTAATGCATAAAACACTTACAGGATTATATAGTTTATAACAGAATAATCTTGTTTAAAAGATGACAGGTCAAAGTTGCACCAAGGTATAGGTCAAATCCCACTTTATCCTGTTAGCAATACTCTATTCAGGCCTCCTGTCTTTGACATGTTATAGATTATCACTAGAACTTTAAAACCCCTTCCCATGCCAAAATATCTCCTTGCGGGCAATGTCATAACAACATTAGCATAATTCTGTTCAATCTTTAGTACCACCTGTCTCACTTTCCAGTCCTGACATTGCAAGATCTTCAGTTAATATCCACTGTATTGAGTAACACAACTAATTACTACAACCTGAAATGGTGATTTATATCTTAACTCAGTCAAAAGAGCAAGTGAGTTCCATGCATGCTTATGGTACAGTATAGGACATACATGTATACTTTATTACAAACATGCTCCAAGCATGTTTATGGCACAATGTATGGAAATATTTGCTTTAAGACTCTGAGGAAAGAGTACAAATAAAACCCAATTTAACTTGCAGTTATCTTTATTTGTTAGCCTGCTACTGGATTTGCCAAATACCTTTGCAGATGTCACTGGCATTTCTTGAACAACAGAAATAGCTACAAATTAAAGCAAAACTGTTTCCTGATGAATACCTAATATTTAATGACATGTTATGCCAACAATAATACAGTGGATTTATGGCTCTATTCCCAGGATCTCAAAAGTACATATACACATCAACTCAATCTCATACCACTCTGTGGAAACAGCACCACAAAATACCTCTAACACAAACCTGCTAATTAATTTGGACCTCCTAAGAACATACAAAGACTAATATCATTGGATTGCAAATAGGTAGTTGCTAGGATATCAATGATCATATTTTATTATATGGTTCTGAGCAAACAGAAGACACTTCTTAGACACAAGCCATAAGAACAATCTCATAACAAATTAAGCTTTGTTATCCTGAATTCCTTATTACAAGTGAAAAATATTCCATAGGAGGAAAGGAAAAGAAAAAAAAGTCAGAGGAAAATAAAAAAAAAAACTGTCAGCACCATAAACCCCTATAATACTATGGTATTTCCTAGGTGAAATGTTGCTAGATTAAGCAGCTTATTATGTTCTCAACACTTCATCCGAACTGTTTGGTGTAACTACAGGCTTTTGAGCAAGATCACCTTAGCAAAGTACTTGAGAGGTTTGTCAGTACCAACAGCAATAGCAATGCACTTCACCTCAACGTACTTCACGTACTTTCTGACTGCAATCACTCTTAGGGATCTCAGAGAAAGACAAATGCCCTGCTTCAGTCTTGCAGGAAAATAAAGGTATTAGTGCATATGATTTATTAATGGCAATATAAGCCAAAAAATTACTATAGGTATATTGAAAAATTAACTATGTGAGATGAAATGAATAGTGGAAGGAACCCAATACAGAAAGGGCTGTCCTGAGAACTTGACCAAACTTTTCTTGCTAGACACATAGGCCACAAGAAAGAACTCTTTCTTAAGTCAAGAGCTTTAACTAAAGCACATCCCTGAAAAGTTAACACTTTGTATGTTAATGATTTCACAATCTGCATAAATATTCCAGGTTGTCTGGAATACTGTTTCTACTTTACTTACCTGAAAATTAGGCTGAAATACACAGCAGTCAACAGTACTGTAATGCCCTCTAAGCATAGTTATCAGTTCTCCTGTGAAAATAGTATAAACAGCAATGGTACTATCACATGGTACAAAGGCAAAGTCTGGATTACAGCCACAGGAGATGGTGAATTTCACTCCTTTCCTACTTTCATTACAGACTTTCCCGTAATTCACCTGTAAAATGAAGGATTATACAGTTAGCTATTACCTGAAACAACAGGAAATATCTTTAGATGAAAAGGTCAATTTATTTTCTTAATACCCAATAAAATTAATTTTAAGCTCCCCAGTCTTAATACAACTCTTGAGATTTCCAATTATAGATGTCTGTCAAGAGAATCACTTTTCTGTTCATTAAAGTTCACTCTCCTTAATATCAGTTTTGAGAAAGAAAGATATGCCTAAAAACCAGTTTCCTACTTAGAATAGAATTTGCACTGGTTGTTGTGTGCCCCCTTTAAGTACTGAAAGGCCACAATAAGGTCTCCTCAGAGACCTCTCTTCTCTAGGCTGAACAATCCCAACTCTGAAAGACTGAGAGCCTCTCCCCACAGGAGAGGTGTTCCAGTCCTCTGATCATTTTTGTGCCCCTTCTCTGGACCTGCTCCAACAGGTCCATGTCTTCCCTGTGTTGAGGATTCCAGAGCTGGACACAGTACTCCAGGTGAGCTCTCACCAGAGCAGAGGGGCAGAATAATCTCCCTTGACCTGCTGGTCACGCTTCTTTTGATGCAGCCCAGGATATGGGTCAGCGTTCTGGGCTGTGAGCTCACATTGCTGGCTCACGTCCAGCTTTTTATCCACCACTACCCCCAAGTCCTTCCTTTATCCACCACTACCCCCAACTTGATCTCACTATGTCACTGGCGATATTAAGCAGCACTGGTCGTAATACTGTAAGACTTTAGTCCACAGATTGATTGAAAATTGATCTACACTACCTTCTACCCCTGTAAGTGACCTCTGTGACATGAGTTGACTCATGTTGCAGAAAACTGCATTTCTGAAGTGTATATATCAGTAAGATGGCAAAGAACAGAAGCATCAGTCAAGACAAGAATTAGCCCTATGTATTTCTCTGTAAGCCATTCCTTGCTTGGGGAAGAAGCAAGAGGGAAAAAACATTTGCAAGGTAGGGAAAGATTCTCTCTCCCTCATGAGTTGCCAAGAAACAATAGGAGATGAATAAGCAGTATGAAAACAACTGAAGGGCAAGTAGAAGTATAGCTTAAGTAAAGGGTGAAGTAAAGAGATTAGAAGAGAGTCATGAAGGAGATGCAAATAAAGAATAACTTGCTAAATTTTTACAGACCAGTCAAGAGTGATAAAAAAGCCTACCTTCTAACCAAAGCCAAATCACCACTGAGAAATTCAATACTGTTCCCTATAAGGGCAGCTGCACTAGGAGCAAAAGCTAAATTTCTAAGACCTGGCTTGTGAGTTGTGTGGAAAGCTCTGCAAATAAAAGTAGTATAAGAAGTATAGCTCACTAGTGTCTGTATGTTTCAAGCTCTTTCTAAGTCCTATATAGATAAAAACGTCACCAAAGGTTGAAAGTGGAAAGTTTCCAAACATGCTAGGAAATAGTCCAGTTGGATGTTTCTGTCTAATTAGGTCCTATCAGACATCAAAACTGTATTCATGAGAAAAATACAGAAATATATTCATGAGAACAGTACAGCTTACCACTACACAAACTTAATTAAAACAAAGCATTAGAATTTTGACACATGAACCATATATTTTTTAATGAAAAGGGAGAAGTTCACTATGAACACATGAAATTCACACATCATTATGCAGTTTAAAAGTAGTATCTTCTCTATTAAAAATAATGGTACGAATTCATTAATACTACATAGCATTATACATATAATAACAAAATTATTGTTTTCAAATAGGATTGTCCTACAACTTATGCTCTTAATTTTTGCTGAAAAACAGAGGTTCACTTATATGTACAACATCAGCAAAGCTCTCTTAAAAAAAACTAATATCCTAAGTGTGAAATCTTTTGACTACAAGCTAATAGATTTGTAAAGTTTATCAGGTAAATATTCTAATACAAATGTCTTGCTTTGTCAGGTTCTTGATCCATGCTACATCAATTGCCTGAGTTAAAAGTTTGACATAAATGTGAGCAGCAGTCAGCATGAGCCAGGCAAGACTACTTGTTGCTCTATTTCTAAGGTATGCTCTTTCACAGTAGAGCACCTATGTAAAAAAAGTATAATAAGAAATAGTCCTGAGAAAAATCTCTCTTGATCATCATAAAAATGTATACAAAGAGTTTGATTAGCATACAAGTAGGTTGGTATTTTTTCATATTGAGAGGATGTTTTCATGCGATGTGGAGCTTATGTCATATCCTTCCTTGGTGGATAACACTGCTCATTTTGTAAAGACAGTGTTTGTAAATATTGACTGTGTAAAGTCTTGTTAATGCCAGTCTTTTTAAGAGGCATATTATTCTGCTGATAAAAAGCAATTAAACTCCTTTACGCAGCATGTGAGCTGTAACAGCAACAATTTCCAAGCCACAACACTGCTCATAATAAAGGCACGTACAATGTAAGGGAGGAGTGGAGGCTGGAAATAGCAAATTATATGGATATACTCAGCGTAAATGTTACTGCTTGGCAGAGGAGCAATGGAGATGACATTGCCACAATAAGAACTGAAGATCTTAAAAAATGGCTTTGTCCTTTGAGCACACAGACAAACAGAAAATCTGCTTCATTCTTTTTGATTCTTTCTATACCCAGTGAATCATGACTTTTTATTCCTTTTTGTGATAAAGGATGAATGCAAGGTGTGTATGACTAACATTCATTTCTCTTACTAACTGAAATAATTCACTGGGCTCCAAATTTGGCTCATTGCTCAAAAATAATTCATATACATGTCTTAATTTCTATACCTTTGGAAAAGCATAGAAAAAAATAATTATGGAGCTAAAAAGAAATGGCCAGTAGGGGAAATAAAGGGGCTATGGTGTTAACTTGTATTACCTGTACCTGCATTTATTTGTCTGCTGATGCATTAAAACTATTTTAAGCAGTACCTCTGGACAATATAATCCTGGACTTGAACAAGCAAGGCAGGATCAAGCTCTTCCACATCAAATAAGAAAATTGTAAAATAGCCCATGAAACAAGTCAGTGAACTAACAGGCACAGAAAAACAAAAAAAAAACAACCCAGTGATCCAGCTGGTGACAGGAAAGTGAACAAACTGCATTATCTACTTTGGTGATGGTGATTTGAAGACAGAAAGATGTCTGTTTATGAGTTGAGAACAAGCTGCATATATGGGTAGCATGGAGATAGAAAAGTCCCTTCATTTAAACTTCTACAAGGAATTATTTTTGCTATGTTCTGAAACTAAGCAGCAGAAGTAAAAGATTTCAAAGGTAGAGTAAAATTTCTTCCTTTCTTGATAGTAGTGACAGATCATAATCTCAATTGACTGAAATACCATGTAAACTGATCTACCTAGTATATTCTTCTTTCAATTTAAACATAGAAAACAATTTTCTTTACTAAACAGAACATGTAAACAGGAACCTTCAGCAAGTAATAAGCCACAGAAAAGACTGAAGCAACAGTAGAGATTTAATTCCTTCCCCATCCCCAGCTGTTTGGTTGCAATGCAAATGTAGAGAAATAGATATTTTTAACACTGCTATACAACTCCGTAAGAGAGATTAAAAAAAAGCACAAAGAAAGTTGCAAGAAAGCCAAACAGACAATCAGTGAAACTCTCAGGTGTGGACAACTAGCATGCTGACAACTAAGTGGTAAAAAAATATATTTCTACCAACAGCCACTCCATATCAAGGTTTTAATTACTGTTTGAAGTGCTTTCAGCTATGTACACAAATTGATGAACATAAAATAGATCAGAACTTAAAGCTGATCAATCTCCAGGTAGATCCAGGCTTCTTCCTACTCTCTTTTTTTAATAATAAGTAGAAATAAGAAAAGAAACCTGGAAAAAATGCTTACTAAATATTTAAATAATGATATTAAGCAGCTATATGCTTTATGAAAATTAATAAATATCCAAAGTTATAAGGACAATTGCAGAAGTTATAAATCTTCTAAAATAAAGTGCAAGTAAAAACATAATCAAAGATCCTTGTAGACTTACTAATGTGTTTTCTCCAGTGGAGCTGTTCCAGAGTCGCATTCGATCATCTGTACCAATGGTCAACAGATGAAGTCCATCACTTGTATAACATAAACCATTAACTCTCCCATTGTGAGCAGTGTTTGCTGTCAGGATAAAGAGCTGGTTCAGATTTCTACAGAAGAACTGCTTCGTACATACATTTTAATTTCAATGCATAGTATTGAAAGTGCTGTTTAAATGGTAACACATTAATAATTTAACTCTTGGCTTATAAAAGCACTTGGCTGGCAACCGGTCACCAGTGGTGTTCCTCAGGGCTCAACTCTAGGGCCAGTTCTCTTCAACATATTTATCAATTCTCTGGATGCAGGAGATGAATACACTATCAGCAAGTTTGCTGAAGATACCAAACTGGGAGGTGCTGTTGACTCTCTTGAAGGACAGAAGGCCTTGCAAAGGAATCTAGATACACTGCAGCACTGGGCAATCATCAACGACATGACATTTAATAAGTCGAATGGCTGGATGCTGCACCTAAGACAGAGTAATGCCAGGCACAAGAATGAACTGGGAGAGGAGTGGCTGGAGAGCAGCCCCGCAGCAAGGGACCTGGGGGTGCTGGTCAGCAGCAGGCTCTACAGGAGCCAGTGTGTGCCCTGGCAGCCAAGAGGGCAAGTCAAACACAGCACGAACAGCCAGTCAAAAGAGGGGATTATCCAGCCTTGTTCAGCCTCTCCCTGAGTGCTGTGTGCAGCGCTGGGCCCCACAATTTGGATATGTTCAGAGGAGCGCAACAAAGCTGGTGAAAGGGCTGGAAGGAACGTCCTATGAGGAGTGGCTGAGGACTCCGGGTTTGTCTAGCTTGGAGAAGCAAGGTCCCTGACAGCTGATTGATGCCCCAAGCCCATCAGTATTAAAGGGGCATTTGGACAATGTCCTCAATAGCATGCTTTAGATTTTGGTCAACCCTGAATTGGTCAGGCCATTGGACCAGATGATTGTTGTACCTCCTTTCCAACAGAATATTTTATTCTGCATTGTTCAGAGAGTATGATAAATTAATTCCATTGAGTTCATCCTGCAATACTGGACATTCTTAAGTATGTTAAAGTAGCTAAAATCCAACTCAGTGCTGTCACAGCAAACCTAATTATGTTGCCCCTCAATCAACTCACTGAAAAACAGACAAGCTATCTCTGCATTATATTACAGTACACAATTTAGATGTACCCCTTTGGTAATAAGTGCTATCTATTTTTCAAATATTTTATATTTAAGAAGATTTGTTAGCTGCATTTGGTTTAGTTCAGCTATGTTTCAATTTATTTAATATCCTAGTCTATGGGATTGCCATTAGATTATGAAGAAATCATCTTGAAACTGTTAAGAGAAATAAAGTAGAAGAGAAAGTTGTTGCGTTTGAATAAGAACACATGATTCCAAAGAATGTATAAAATGACACTATCTTGGAAGTTAAACAGAATTTTGTTTATTGTAAAATAAAATTTGCCCAAATTTTTCTTTTTTCATAAATCTTAGATTTCTTTAGAGCATCTTCATCGCAGCAACTTGAATTTCCAGAAAATTCCCTTTGATTTAGTTTATGTTGTCTTTAGGCAAGGAAATGTGACTTGAAAATACAGAAAAATGTTAATGTTGTAGCTAATAATGACTGATACAAGGCACAATTAAAGCACCATTAAAGACTGTACTGAAATAAAAGTGTAATCTAGCTTCCTGTAAAATTAAATAGAATTATAAATGTATACCATTTCATACTTTATGCAGTATAAAAGGAATATAATTGATTTTACAGCACCACATACAAGAAAATATTCTAGAGGCTTGCACTGGAAGCAAGATTAATTTAAAAAGGAAAAGGAGTCTGCTTTTGTGGGTTTTGGTTTCTTTGTCTTTGGTTTTAAAGGAGGGCAATTAACTACTGGAACATCTCATGAAGTGACTGCTGTTTACATGAAACCTAATCTACAGCGGGAATGAATTCTTCCACCCTTAAAATGGATGGCAAAATTTCCCATTTTAGGGGGAAAAGCAATTAGAACAGATAGAATACTGTTGCCCAGGAGATCTGTCTAAACAAGATTCCCAACCACAAACACTGTTTCTACAATAGAAGTAACTGAATAACATTCAATGCCCTGTGTTATGTAGTAGGTAACCTCTGGATTATCACTCCTGTTATTGCTGGTCCTAGTATTGAGATTTATGAAAGCTTCTAGTTACAATACATATTACCATCAGTTATATTCTGCATTACCTGCTTCAGAAGATGCTTTGGACTTTTCTCCGTTGTGCTGATCAAGCGTACTCAGACATCCAGATGCTCTTCTCACATCCCATAATTTTACTCTACTGTCAGCACTAAGAAAAACAGATTTGCATATATCAGGGTAATTGTGCGCACCCTGGTTCAATAACTGTCTTGGCACTCACCCTGGTCCAGCAACTATTCTGAACTACTCACCATGCAGTCACATTCAAGTCAACAGAATTTCGTGAAAATATTTTTAAGACAGGCTTACATTTATTAATATAGCTTAATAGAATTATTATCTGGTACACCACAGGCACCTAAGTTAAGACTGAACCCTTGTTTGTAATACAAGACATTTGCCTCTTTGTCTAGAACGTAACACCCTGGCATACATACACAGACTAGGAATAAACTTGTTAATTCTTCTGTTAATTAAACTGTAGCTACAGACTCCAGCATTGTTTGTAATGTCTGTCTGGGAAGTCAGGCTCTTGCAGTCACAAATCTATAGTGTGAGCGGTACAAAATTTGGCCACATATATGTAGGCTGGATAGGTCCATATGCTCTGTTGTCATACAGTGCTGTGGCAAAGAAACGCTGAGAGGTTGCTTCTGTAGGATCTCACTGGCTTTGTCTACATTACCAGGGTGGCACAAGGAGGGAAAGACCAGAGTTCAGGCTGCTGCGACTCATTCTGGCTCCCAGGCTGCACGCTCATGCTTTGCTCACACTATGTCTTTGCCAGCAACAGAAGCAGTGGTAACTGCTGGTACCACTCACACGCTTAGACAGTAACACTGCAGGCAGTGCACTTTGTATGGCACCTTGAAGTGCAGCTCAATTTGAGCTTTCCAGTAGTATACTCTGTGTGCAACACAAGATTCCCAGGTATATATACGAGGTAAATTCATAGCAAAGATCAGTTCTCATGCACTAGGTAACCAGTGCAGATGTGTTTACTGAAACTACCTGACAGTCCTCAGCAACTTAACTCTCCTCTAAAAAAAGAAAACAAACAAAACCAACTGCATCTCTTTGACCTACAGCTGGAAAATATACGAAATCAAACTGCTTCTTAGGTAGTCTTCTACCTGAAGAACGGTCTGGTTTTTCCTGTGTTCTCAAGTTAGATTGGTGCATTAATATCAGGAATATATATAGTATACATATAGCAATTGATCAAAGCAAAACTAAATGTTTTTTCTTATCTGTTCTGCATCTGACAAAACTAATTACTAATTTGTTCTTTTGTGTTCCTCTCCACTAAAGATTTCTGTTAACTTCCAATTAGTATTCCAACTGAATATGCTGACAACACATTACTTTGCTGCAAATAAATATTCTAAGATGGTGAAGAGATACTGCTGAGGTTTGATCTGACTGTAAAGTGGACAACAAACTGCAGGTAGTTCAGTGAAACACTTAAAAATTATTAGAAAGAGCTTCCTTACTATAGAAGCCTATAGTTGTCCATTTTTCATGATCATTTTTGATGATTTTCTGGCCAGTACTAGTGAGCAAGAAAGAACTTTCTCTAGTGCCTGAAACTCAAGTGTGTGAAAAACACCCAGGAAACATCTCTCTTCTCTGACTGTTCCAATCTCCTGCCAAAACTATGGAAGAGCTAAACATCACAGGGAAATCTGAAATAACATGTTTCACATGCAAGCCACGAAACCCCCAAAATTATATTCTCCCTCCCCTGAAGTGATCACAAGCAAACATAAAGTTGTCTTGGAAAGGAGTCATATCTCCTGATATACAAGATTAGTTCAGATTCTCTTTTTAGCAGTACCAGTCAGTTTGTCCTCACCACCTCTTCACTGTCTCAGTGTTGCCAGTTCTTGCCCATATTTGTTTTAGCAGATAGTAAAACTCTGTTTTTATTAGGAACTAGTAATCCAGCTACAGTACTGAATTAAGTAACGGTGCCATAAAAAAATGTGTAAAATGCAATTATCGTAAGGCAACATGACACACTAATGAACTGTAAGAAAGCAGTCTCTACAATGCTGCATCATTTTCATATATCTTTAAATGCAATTGTTTCAAAATTCTGTATAATCTTTCTATAAAACAAGCATCACGTAGCTCTTCAAGCTTAGTTTTTCTAGGCAAGGTCTACAAAACTATGAGTTAAGTTAAAGCAAATGATGAAGATTAACTTTAAAAGTGCATTTGAATTGTAAAAAACATGCATAATGAATATATAAAATTCTACCATCAGACATTTTTAGTGCATGTAACAGTCCAGCAACAATCCTACCTTGCTGTTGCCAAAATATATTCATGACGTGGGGACCAAGACACTGCCAGCACTTCTTGCCTGTGTCCTAAAAATTAAATGAAAAAGCTTATACACATCATGTTATGTAAATAAAGTAAATACTTCATTCTATAGGAACAACCAATCCTGAACAATAACCTAAATTGTAATATGAATTTGAATTTTGTTGAAATACATTATTGTGGGGTAGAAGTGATTTCTCTTTCTCCTCTTGCTCAAGTGGGATTGCAGTGAGCTGGAAGTGATATATGGAGCATTAAGATGTGTACAACTTTTGATAACAAAGATTATTTTAACTATGCAAAACACATTATAGCACAGTCACAGCTACTGAGTTTACTTTAAATACTGTTATTATGTTTTGTGTTAGCACTGGTGTTCTCAAACACATAAATGAAAAGTTCCTTCTTTTTCTTCAAATCCTTTCAAAATGTTTAATAAAAAAGATATTTGCCTTATGTATTTAAGATTAAAACTTTATTCATCTTATCTTCAAATACTCTTGTACTGAACTGGGATTTTTTTTCTGCTAATTAGGTCTGAAATATTAAGATATTAAGATAAATCTCTTCTTAGCAATAACCCTGCATTCAGTGCAGCTTAGTGACAAGTAATATATGTATACACACACAGACACACTTTAAAACTTAGAAAGTTTATAAAATGTTAAGCAAATAAGAGACAAAAGGATGTGTAAGGTGTCCTAAATGGAAAGACTGCAACCATGGTTTGTGTAATAGAAATACTTTGCAGAAAAAGAACCTATGTTATACACTTTTGTTAATGCAGTTTAGAGCTATGTGAACACCTTTTATCTGGTATGTTTTCCAGTAATGGGATTTCCATTATCTGAAGTAATCAAAGGGCTGTGATGTTCAGGATAATGGAAAAAATCTCCATAATACAGGTACTAGAGGATACACTTGAAAGACACAGGGCACAAACACCTATTTGTTAAACTACATTAAGTAAGCCATAGCCAAGCATTTAACTCCATTTCAGCTGCTAGAGTTTGCCTATGTGAAAAATATTCATACCTATTACTACTGAGTGCTTCAAGTTCTACAAAGAATGATTAGATTATGCTTAGCAGAGGACATAATCTGCTTCCACTTGTTTCTCTGATATTGCAGGTGGGCTAACAGTATCATGCTGTGTACAAAGACACAACCAGCTTGTGCTGGGAAAGCACTGACTGTCATGTCAAAATCAGGAAGCCCTGCTGAAACCAAATTGGTTCCCAAGAGAACTACTTTTGTGTCTGTACTCGTTGGTGTTCTCAATTATAGAAACAGAACATTGAGATGCCCACTGTGGCCAATTCAGTTCAGAAGAACTTAACAGCTAAAGCTCTGCATCACATGTAAACACTACTGCTTTTAGACTTGAGCTGGCCAGTGAAACAATAGAGCTGTATTTGCATTTTGCTGCTTCTGAGCCAACACGTCTCTACGGTTTCAGATCTGACTCTTGCCCTGCTTGTTCAAAGCACTGAGACTTACCTTGTAATTGCCTTCACTTGAGCCTGTGTGTGTGTGTGTATATATACGCACTCATACTCCAAGAAGTAAACATGAGAAAAGAGACACTAAGGGCAAATTCTCATTAAATGCAAAAAGTAATGGATTATGGAACAATAAAACCCTATGTTTACTGAATTAGCTTAATATAAAGGATTAGATACCACCCTTCTATCTCAAGTAGCATCTCGCTTGTTATACAGAAACTCATAAGCAAATCCATGCAAGCACATTCACAGGATATTTTGTTTAAAATTGTGAACATTTGTTTGGTTTTGGTGTTTGGTTGCCTGGGTTTTTTGTTTCTTTATAACCCAACAGTACCCCATATTGAATTTCCATGAACACAAAATCCGTGCCTACATTTAACCATGTAATAAATTGTAATCACTATTGATTAGATCATACAAGTGCCCAAACATCTGTAATAACTGCTCATTAATTCTCCAATTCATTAGCACTAGACTAACACCCAGAAGAACCTTTTGCCACTGTGTAACTTTCAAAACTAGCAATAAATAAATTAGTCATGTTACTTACAAAGAATACATTGTACACAGTGCTTCTTTACAGGACTTGTTTTACTCAAAGTAGTTATTGTTTAACATTTATGTTTCAGACTAAAAATTACCCTGCAGAATGTGAGAACAGGATCCAGACTTCAAGTCACAGAGCTGTACTTTGGGGCTTCTGGTACCAACTGTAACAAGAGAAACAAAGACAGCTGAAAAAACACCCTGGCATCTGAGAGAAAAGAAAAAAATCTTAGTAATGACAAAGAAATAGAAGAAAAATGTTAGCTGTGTAACAGTTCATTTAATCAAATCAATGCATTCTATTAAAAGATTTACATTTTTAGCCCAAATAGATTTACCATATAACAAACAAAATTTAGAAACTGGGGGTAAACAGGATAGTAATTATGAAACTTAAAAATATCTCATCTTCAAATATTTTTTTTGCTAAACATAGTGAAATTGTGTACATGTAAGCAATACGCACATACCCCACTATTTACACAATTTACCATATTTGGATCAAATAACCTTCAAATGCTAACTTATGTAATTAGATTAATTATAGCTAGGAATTTTTATCTAGAAGGAGAATTGATTGATGTATTATTTTAGGGGAACGAATGTGATGTTCTCCTTGACATCATCTGACTAACTGATAACGTTTTCTTTTACCAATGACCTTACATCTTATGAACACTCAAATTATGTAAAAATATGACAGAGAAGGGAAAAAGCTCTCCTGAACATTACTTGCTTGTTATTACAAACCTTAAAATATGTAGAGCGTTTCTTAAAAACATATACATACCTGCTATTAAACAATGCTTTGTAGCAGCTGGAGACATGTGATGGCTATAGACTGTTCCCTCAAAGTGAAATACATCTGCAGGCTGATAATAAAAAAATTAGATTAATCACAGTGCAAGGAGGCTATCAGAACGTAAATCCTCATTATTAAGTATTTTTCAAGTAACAGCTACAAATAAGACTAATACAAATATCACTATTTAAATACTAAAAATAACTCTCCTGGTTAGAAACCGATCATGCAAACATCACAAAGTAGGTAAGTCTGTTTCCAACACTAGAACAGCTATGCCAGAGCTCAGAGATGACCCAAAAGAAATACCAAGAAAACTGGCTAATTTGAAGCACGAATGAAAATTATTAAGTTTTAAAAAGCTAGCAAGAAAAAACAGCAAACAAGAAGGTTATAATATGGAGATGGAAGTCAACAGGAAAGAGGCACTTAGACTAAACTTAGAAGCCCCATGTCATTCACAAACATTCAATTCCTCAGAAAAACCTGAACTCAACCAAAATAAAACCACATAAAATTATTAGCTCCCTTGCAAATGTTAAAAATTAATGAAATATTATATTTGCTTTAATAATCAGTACAATTACTTTCAGGTACAATCGCTTTTGTTGTCTATTCTTAAATATTGCTTATATTAAAAAAACCCCTTTAAACTAAGTTGTCTGTTTTCAAATACACCATTTGGTGGCACAACAGGTCAATGAATAACCTTCACATGCACACTATGTCTTTTAAGTGATGCTTACAGAACCACACAGAAAGTGAACTGACCTTTGCATTGACAAGATTTAGTAACTAAGAACACAGCTTCACAAGCCACAAAAAAAGATGTCAAAATTTATTCACTTTTGTGTCCCTAGGATGACAGGCCTCTTATTTTAAAAAAATCCTTTAATTATGCATGAAACAACATTCAAAAAGCAATCAGTGTAAATCCATTACTATATTCATAATAGAAAGTTAATAGTTCAATAATCAGATGTGAGGAATAGGGAGTCAAAGTAATCTAAAAACCTACAGAATCTAAACTATCAATTTAATGATGCCAGTTACACTGTTTGACATTTTCTTAATGGCTTTTCCCATTCTTCACCAACTTTTAGAAATGGTGTCTATAGCACTTACAACAGCAGAATTTTGGATCTAATGACCCCAAACGCCAAAATCACCAGTCCTTCAAAAGCAGTATTTAGACCTTGGTTACTAAAAACAATTAGCCCTGCTGTACACTACTATTACACTCAACAAGTCCCAAGAACGAACTTCAGACCAGTCCTTGGTTAACAAGTTTACATAGCATAAATTCAACTAGCTGTATTCCTGTTCACAGCAGAGGCAGAAAGGACTTGTCCCAGGGGTTCCAAGCTCTCCTACAGTTTAAACATTCAGGTCTTCAGAAACAGAGAGGTATACACCAAGGTATGTGTGAATGCCAGAACCACATCACCCTGCTGCTGCATCCACAGTTCTAACAATTGGGGCTGTTCTTCATCCTTCTGGATGCTTGGGCCTGCTGAGCTCTGGGAGAACTGCAGATGCAGAATGGATAACATGTATATAAAGAAGCCTGTAAGCTGTAGAAATTCTCTCTTACTTGTAAAGTATTTGTATCCCATATTTTCAAGGTTTTATCAAATGAGCTGGATGTAAACATGCCAGTGTCATGGGGATACCACTGGACTGTCTCCACACTGAATTTATGTACATCAGGATGGCTCCTAAAATCAAGGAAAGGATTCCAGTTGGTTAGAGTCTTGATAATCATCTTATAATTGTATTAATATTAGATGACAAGTTGAAAACATAAACTTTTTTTTTTTAATTTGTACTGGAGTTTTCAAGAACTAATTGTTTTGGTGCCTCAATTTTCAATCAACCCATGTTAATTACTTTGAAGGGTCCTCATTTCAAGACACTGCAGATCATTTACCTTTTCACAATATGGCATCTGTAGTGCATCTCAAGTTAAGACACTCAGTCTGAGGCATAAAAGACACTATTGTCTTTTCAAGTTCTAAAATTCTAATGTTTGAAGATATAATGCTGAAAGTGACGGCCTAACACTACAACCCACTTACACTTGTGGAATCCCACTGTCTTTGAAATAGATCCACTGAAAAATACAATCAAATATACAGTTCAAAAAATTATTATTAGCTAATAACTACAGCTCTACAGTTATTGGAAACTCATGCATACTGCTATCTGTCACCAGATATTAGTGGACAGAGTTACCGAGAATTAGTTACTTTTGCATTCAGACATGAGAGAGGAAGAACAATATGAAACTTTCAACTTAACTATGCATAGCAAGAATGTAATATAATTAATATACACTAACAGTAGTGGGAAGAAGGACACCAGAGCCAATCTTGACAGCTCTGGCACATGATTCAGCCAACTGGGCTCTGAATGATACAGGTCATTTCACATCCCTGCTAGGCCACTCATAACTCAGCCAGATCCACGCGGACCCAGCTGCAGGGCCCAAAGCCACGCTTCTGGACTCAGAAGTACCATGCTGTTGTGGGTTAACCCCAGGCAGCTAAGCACAACCACAGCCACGCATTCACTCCCTCTCTGCAGTGGGATGAGGGAGAGAATCCAAACACCAAAGGTGAGAAAACTTGTGGGTTGAGATAAAGACATTTTAGCAAGTAAAAGGGAAAAAAACAATCCACAAAAAAAAGAACAGTGATGTAAAAGCAGTCCTTTGTCACAAGACTGACTGACACCCATCCACACCTCGGGCAATGGCAACATATGGAAAACTCCCCCCTCATTTTATTGCTGCATGTGACCTTGTATGGTATGGAACATCAATATTCTTTCGGTCAGTTCAGGTCAGGTGTCCCGTGTTCCCTCCCAGCCCCTTGTCCAACTCTAGCCAGCTTGCTGAGGGAGTAGAGAGAGGAGCAGAGAATGCCCTGACACTACACATGCACTGTTCAGCAACAAGACATCAATGTATTATCAAATCTGGTCATAAATCAAAAATATAGCATCATATGAAGAAAATTAACCCCATCCCAGACAGATACAATAGAAATCCAAAACCAGCCCAGCTGGCTCCAACTACAGCTAGTGAAGGGCTCACGTGATTTCATTACTTCAGATCTTAGAATTAATCTCTCAAGTGTCCTGGCATCCAAAGTGGTAATTACTGCAGGGATATCATTGTGTAAATGCAGATGCAGATATTCACAGAATCAGAGAGTAGCAGGGGTTGGAAGGGACCTCTGGAGATCAACTAGTCCAAGCCCACTGCCAAAGCAGGTTCAGGTGGGGCAGGTTACACAGGAACACCTCTAGGCGGGTTTTCAGTCTCCAGAAATGGAGACACCACAACCTCTCTGGGCAGCCTCTTCCAGGGCTCCTTCACTCTCACACTGAAGAATTTTTTTTCTCATATTCAGACAGAACTTCCTCTGTTCCAGTTTGTGCTGGTTGCCCCTCATCCTATCAATGGGCAACACTGAAAAGAGACTG
>VYZX01004993.1:42880-57623 GCA_013401335.1 Brachypteracias leptosomus | reverse complement strand
GAAAAGAGATTAAGAAAAAAATCAATTGCAGAGGGCTGGAAGGGAGAAGATACTGAGATATTGCAGTGATATAAAAGCTACAGAAATGATTGTATAGGCTACATAGGAAAATAAGAGAAGTGAAGTGAGACAGGCTCAAGGGGAAAGAATGAGATATCAGAAAGAAACAGAGAAAGAAGCAATTAGGACAAGAGATATTACACTGCATTGCAAAGGCCAAGAAGATGGACTAAGGTACAGTGGCAGACTCAGTCAGGTCTGAGGTANATAAAAGAATAAGTGCAGAATTCCGCTGCCTTAAGAGGGAGAGATTGTCGTGGGGATGGCCAGGGCTGCCTGAAAGTGGTTCATTTTACTCAGCAGCAATGCTATCTTTCTATAAGAATCTGGTGCTGATATGATGAATATTTTTCCTTGTTTTCTCACCACTATTGTTTGTTTAAAATTTTACTGATGGGTGTCTATTGGGCATCAAGGAAGGCTGCATGAAAATCCTGTTCTCCAAATCACTATTTTTTTACAGTAGAAACTCTCAGAAATGTGCAGATTCAGGATTTTGACAAAAGTATTTGCTATGACTGAAAATGTATTTTATGCTCTGTAAGCAATGCAATATCACACAAAGTAAATGACATCAGAGCCCCAGAGAGTAAGGGTGAAATCTTTGCTCGCTTTAAAGCCTAAACAAATTGACTTTTAATGGGTAAATCACAGGACAGAAAATGCAGCAGGGAGAGAGAGAGGAAGTGGGCATTGCTCACCTTTGCATGCTCCGGTCTTGAAAGATTAATTGCTCAGTTTTACAAGTTCAACTTCCTATTTTGCTGACTTGCCATGTGTTGCTGAGCAGTACTTGAATACAGTATTGACATTGCTTGCACTCTGTTTACGCTGCTAGTACTGTATATTTACATTCAACCATTGCCATACAAGCTCTGATAAAGACTAGGAATAGTAATGAATAGCATTATTTTGTGATGACTTGGACAATCAATGTCTATATTGGAATGACCTGAAGTGGACAGATCCATCTCAACATGTAATTGTTCGTATCAGTCCCAACAACAAGAAAAAAAATTTTCTGCTTTCAGCTATGCTAATAAGAGAAAGAGGATGTTTGGTTTCCAATAAATTTGTTTGTCTATGCCATGAATTTCAGTTGGGAATGCAAAAAAAAAATCATTAAAAAGTGATGTTATTTCCTTTTTTAATTGTAATAACCGCAGGCAATTGTTTTCTCAGAGATGAAAAAGAAAGAAAAAGAGAGATTTTGGGATAATTCTTCCAGGATGTGCAAGTTTGCTCTATACTTGGTTGATGCAGTGAAACTCGTTTTCTTGCTCCATCTCCTTCAAAGCACTGATTTTGAGAAGACAGTTCTATGTAACAGGGAATACAAAAAGAAATAGTGTGTTGAAAAATACTCTTTTTCATAAAGGCCGCAGGGTTTTAGGATCACTTTTTAAAAGTCTAGAAAGTAGACAACATAGGAGAAGAATTTAAAGCAGAGAAGCTACAGGGCACACCAGGAGGCATCAGAGAAAGCAACTGAAAAAAAAAATAAACAGAGAAGGAGTGGGATGGAGAATGAGGTAGAAATCAGTGGAATGATAAGAGTGATGAGAAAGTGGGTAAGCAGAGAAGATGAAGAGCGGCAGGGGAGGGAAAATAAGTAAGAGATAAAGAAGGGGAAGAACCAGAAGGAGAGGAAAAAGAAACCTGAGTGAGCNAGACTAAATCACTGTGAATCACAGTGAAAACTGTGTTTGAGCTATGAAACTGAAAAATGCAGGGGAAAAAATCAGTTCAGTTCAAACTGAATTTAATTAAAATATAAATTTCTCAATGGACAAAATAATCTGAATCTATATGCAATGCAAGATGTTCTGTTTGTTCCCAAACGTTTTATATAGTTTTGAATGACTACTTCCTATGATTATGTGAGCCCTTCCTTGTAGTAAGGCAGTTGAGGATTTGTACCATCTCAGGTACACCCTACAACATTCTAATTACAACTATTTTCTCTCTCTGACTCAGCAAGTTCTTACATGAAGTAGATATTGACAGCATCCCCACCTCTGTGTATCCTGGAAGAATAAATCCAGGAAAGAAATGAGATCACAAGGGTTACCCCTTTAGCCAAAAGGGTTTATTCCTCTGATGGAAGATAGAGGAAAGTTTTCAATTTTCCAGAACTGAAAGCTTGTCCACCACCACATCTCTCATCAGTGTCAAGATAAGGTCTGGGAACGATGCTATGAACATAACACATGGGCAGAAAGTGCAACTATCAAAAACCTGCTTCACTTTAGCAGACCCAGAGGCTCCTCAAAGATGTCTTGTGTCATAAAATGATGTGTGGATAGATCTTCAGAGCTTCTGACAGAGATGTCTTGGCAAGAATATTTGAATATACCTGAAGTTAGGAGCAGTTTCCAGCCAAGTATTTACAGCATTTTAATGAAATATGAGCCTTGAATGCTTTTAGGCACTAGTTTTTCAGACCAGGTATCCTATACCCAAAATAAATTGTTTAAACTATGTGATATTACAGCACATAACAATTCTGTGAGTTCTTGCACCTCCCAATTTTTTCTCAAACGACCCATTTTGGCAAAATAAACTTGTATTTATAAACCGTCTCCAGGCAAACTTTGTAAACCAATTTGGAAATAACTAAACCTTTAGCAAATTACAAGAATCATAGCACAAACAGAATGAACAAATATTAACATTTACAGGAATGAGATGACAGAGTAGCTGAATAGTACAGGAGTAAAGTCATCTGTAGAAATTTTAAGAATCTACTGTCATGGATTTACTTACTCTAGAAGCAATCAGCTGAAAGATAGTGGAAGTCAGGTAGGTTTTTTTTTTTGATCAGTTGACTTGTGCCCATAGGAATGTATTGTCAGCTGTCAAAATGTCATGGTATTTGACTTCATGACAAATGAAGAGCAAGAGAATTGAAATAAACCAAAAGAGAGCATTGATTTGCATGTATTTGTCCTGTCCTCCAGTCAAAGAGAAGAAAATGCAAATATCCTGAAGCTTGGATGCTGCTGGAGCCATGAATTATGTAACACAAGAAAGATAAGCATATTGGGAATTATGTTTTCATTTGTGCAGTTCATACCTTCACTAAAACCCCCCACCAAAGGAAATATTGTCCCATAATTCACCATTACCTGTTCTGTATTCCACACATCAAGACTCATATTCCCATTCCATTGCTGTATATAATTCAGACTTTTATTGTTCATTCTTCTTTATCCTACAGGAGTGTCTTGGCCGATAGACGCAGGGATTATTTCGTGATGTCCTTCATGTTGCCCTCTAACACTCTCCTATGTCTGTGTTCCTAGATATAAGTTAGGCAAATTGACTTTTCTGTTTGAGCTCTGTAGCACAAATATAACTGCTTGGAAATTGCTTTGTAAACAAATAAGATATTGCATTTTGTTTTCTGACTCAGCCTTTTCTTCTGGATAAAATGCTGGAATCACAGGGAAGTTTCTGGGCAATGTTTAAGACATGTTGACTACAGTTAGGATCCTTGTGCACAGCATAATGTAAACCCCAGGCCTGAGCAAAGCATTTCCAGAATGAAGATTTTGAAAAATAGCCATGGGCAGAGCTGTCAAGTACAGTCACATGCTTTGATTAGGCACAGGATTGAGAGAAAGAGTTTTAACACTGAAAGTCTACAAATAATGAATATCCAAAGGCATATGTTCAGTGAAGTACAGTGCAGATGTAAAAGAAAAAGGGTGTAACAAGTAAAAGAGAAAGGAGAGCAGGTGCCGTCTTGGGGAAAATGCACTGAATGTAGGAGATGAAAAGTAATGTGCTGTTAAGATTTAAGGCTGGGGTCCAATCTCCATTACATTGATGGAAGTACTGACTAACATCATTGGCGATTCCATAAAAAACTTAAAATATACTTTATCAGTTGGAGATGATAAAGAGGTGGATTAGCAGCAGGAGTAGATATTCCACTCAAAAGAAATTAGAAGCAATTCTGTTCAATAACCTGCACTCATTTCTAGAACAGGACTCCAACTGCAATAACTGTTTTTCTTCACACAAAAAAGGAATAGAAAGTACATAGTCTAGTAGAAGGAAACCCAGTGGACATGCTAGAAGAAAATACAAATATAGCTTCTATGACTATCATAATAAAGAGGCAATAAGGTGAAAAGTGCTGGTAATGCAAATCAGCTGTCTAAAAAAACCCTGCAAAATATATAGATGCTAATTATACTAAGATGTTAAAATAATCTAAAATAAAAAAGTAAATTAAAAATGTGCAAAATGTAAAGGCTTGTAAAGATTTGCATGGGTGTAAGCTGTCATGGTAATAAATATAGTAAGTATCTGTAGATAAAATGAAAGGATAATTACAAAAAACAAGTAGATATTGCTGGAAAACAGCTAATGTCTTTGGGAATGTACCAGGGACTGTAAAGGAGAAAAAAGACAGAAACTGTTGAATTTTTTGGAGGAGAAAATGAAAAAAATATTGTAGCTAAGATAATGTAAAAATATGACAGGTATATAAATAAATTATAAAAGGAGAGGAACTAACACATAAAGAGAAATTTTGGAATAAATGGTCTGCTTGGAAATGAATGTGTCAACTATGCTGAAAGAGGGCACAAACAACACTGTGTCTGAATGCTTGCTATGATCAAAAAAGCACTCTGTTAGAGAAAATGAGATAGTATGTAACCGGGAACTGCTGTGAAAGAGCAGAGAAAGCATGCACCATAAAATTAATCTCAAGTCTCTTTCTCTGACTAGAGTCCTGTTGGTATCAACACAAGGTTTCACACTCCCTTACATGTTAAATCAGGCCTAAAGGAAAGAGCTGCCTGGAAAGCAAAAGAATAAAAGTAAAATTGGGGAGCAATTGCTAGGAAAATGGATTATTTGAGTTTCTAATGTAATAGTAGCCCTGCATGTAAAAAGTAGCCTCTGAAAAGTAAGCATTTTGAAAGGAAAGTAATTGATGGTGTAAAATCACTATATTACTATATGGATTGGGAAAAAAACCCCAACAACTGTGTTATACCCAGAGCCTTGCTCTGCAGTTCTTCTCTACCATAAATAGACTTAACTTACAGTGCAACACTGAACGTACCCAGAATATCCTGAGCAATTCCTGAATGTTTTCTGCAGCTTCAACCCCTTAAGAGGGGGAGAAGTATAAAGTGCAGCATTAAATGTCAGGTTTACTTGGTATTTCAATGTTTTTAAAAGTTATCATATTTTTCAATGAATTTAATTAATTTTAAATGAATCTAAATGGGAAGTCTGGCAGCTTTGAAGATTTAAGTACGTGTTTTACCACAGACACAATATACTATCTGCAATTAGAACTGAGCAAATCATTCACAAATAGTTTGGAAATTGTTGAATTAGGAAGATTCATTCAGAGATCATGATTATCTAAGTTTGCTGCAGAGGGTATAGGCATTTGAGACACCGGAGTCAACAATTCCATTGATTGGATATCTTCCATCCCTATATATTAATCCTATTCAAAATTGTCCAGGCATGTATTCATATTATGAATTTTGGTTATCAAATTAACTAAAATGGTTAGCCTGTAACTTTTCTGTCTTACTCCAGCACTACATGCTCACAAAGTAATATGTACAAGAGGGTTTGGAATTACTGCAATTTGGCAAATTATTGGGACATAAACTGTTTTCTGAGAAAGGCTTATTATGACAGCATCTCCTTCAGAGGACTGCTTAAAGATGGCTTTTCTGACCTTCCTGACTACAGTCTCTTTCATTTCTAATATATTTCTCTGTAATTACAAGAATGTGATGAAAGAGAAGACGCTTTTGCATTCTAGTAGATAAGAAACCCTTTTTGAACCATATGTTATAGCTACAGATTTAATTTTATATGTAATTTATCTATTTTTAAGAACCTTTGTCTGCACCAATACCTCAGAAAGTGACTTTGCATGTTTTAACATTAATCAGTTTGAAGACAAACTCATTTAAAGTGGACTTCTGTTCTAGGAGGTGCCAACAGTACCTAAAGTCATAGGATGGTTTGAGTTGGAAGGATCTTTAAAGATATCTATCCACCTTCCACTAGACTGGGTTGTTCAAAACGCCATCCACCCTGGTCTTGAACACATCCAGTGATGAAGCATCCACAATCTCCCTGAGCAACCTGTTCCAGTGACTCACCATCTTCATAGTGAAGAACTACTTCTTCCTAATTTCTAATCTAAATCTATCCTTTTCCAGTTTAAAGCCATTACCCCTCATTCTATCACTACAAGCCCTTGTAAAAAGTCCCTCCCTGGCTTTCTTGTAGGCCTCCTTCAGATACTCTAAGGCTGCTATAAGGTCTCCCCAGAGCCTTCTCTTCTCCAGGCTGAACAACCCTAACTTTCTCAGCCTGTTCTTGTAGGAGAGGTGTTCCAGCCCTCTGATCATCTTCATGGCCCTCCTCTGGATCCACTCCAACAGGTCCATGTCCCTCTTGTATTGGAGGCGCTAGAGCTGGACACAGTACTCCAGGTGGGGTGACATGAGAGAGGAGTAGAGGGGGAGAATCACCTCCCTCGACCTGCTGGCCACGCTTCTTTTGATGCAGCCCAGGATACAGTTCACTTTCCGGGCTGCACTTCCACATTGTTGACTCATGTTGAGCTTCTCATCAACCAGTACTCCCAAGTCTTTCTCTGCAAGGCTGCTCTGAATCAACTCATTGCCCAGCCTGCATTTGTGCTTAGGATTGCCCAGGCCCAGATGCAGGACCTTGCACTTGGCCTTGGTGAACTTCATGAGATTGGGATGGACCCACCTCTCCAGCCTGTCAAGGTCCCTCTGGATGGCATCCTTTCTGTCCAGCATGTCAACTGCACCACAGAGCTTGGTGTACACAAACTTGCTGAGGGTGCACTCAATCCCTCTGTCCATGTCATCGACAAAGATGCTGAACAGGGCCAGTCCCAGTACTGATCCCTGCAGGACACCACTCATCACAGGTCTCCACTTGGACATCGAGCCATTGATCGCTGCTCTTTGAGTGTGGCCATCTGACCAATTCCTTATCCACCAAGTGTTCCATCCATCAAATCCATGTCTCTCCAATTTAGAGACCAGGATGTCAAACAGTGTCAAATTCTTTGCACAAGTCCACCAATGTTGTAACTCCATTATAAAAGGCCACTAGATCTGTCGGGAACGATTTGCCCTTGGTGAAGCCATGTTGGTTGCCACCAATCACCTCCTCATTTTCCATGTACCATAGCAGAACCTTCAGGAGGATCTGCTCCATGATCTTGCCAAGCACACAGGTGAAACTGGTGGGCCTGTAGTTGCTCTGGTCTTCCTTTTTTTCGTTTTTGAAAATAAGGCTTATGTTTCCCCTTTTCCAGTCAGTGGGTACTCCACCAGACTGCTATGACTTTTCAAATATGATGGAAAGAGGCTTAGCAACTTCATCTATCAGTTCCCTCAAGACCTGTGGATGGTTCTCATCAGGTCCCAGGGACTTGTACATCTTCACATTCTTTAGATACTCTTGAGCCTGGTCTTCACCTACAGTGGGCAGATCTTCCTTCTCCCAGTCCCTGTCTTTTCCTTCTGCAACCTGGGCAGTGTGACTAGAGCCTTTGCTTGTGAAGGCTGAGGCGAAGAAGTTGTTGAATACCTAAGCCTTCTCCATATCACTCGTGACCTGCTTTGCACTTAACCACCCAGAAAATTAGGCACAACATTGAAAAACTGTAGCCTTTGCCAATATTTAGGCATGTAATGGGGTGGTTGTTTTGTTGGATTTGTTGTTTGCGGTTTTTTTCTAGAAATTTAAATGTATCATTTTCATAGTGTCTGGTCCAGACTTATTTGTCTCTGCAGCCCTAATGTTGCAGGAAGAGGAGACAATTTGTGTATTTCAGTGGCCATATTCTTGCCCTACAAGAGATGTTCAACAAAAAGCAGGAGTAGCTACTGTCACACCCTGCAACACAGAAGCACAACATTGAAGGTATCTCTGTACATAAATACCTGGCAGAATATGGTCCTTTGTATCTTCTGTATGTCATTGATTCCAGATAATTGCCAATGTGTGTGTGTCTGTGTCTGTCTGTCTTTTAATAACTAGTCAGGCTTTGTTTCCATTTCTTTCTGGTTTGGTTTGTTTATTACAAAAGGGATAATAAGTCAAGGTTGCTCACAGCATTTGAACTGAAGGTAGTTGGTAAAGTTCCAAACTCGTGATAAGAAATTCTGCAGACCAACTCTGCTGTCTTACTTTCTTGGTTTGATTTTTCTGTTATGTCCGGGATATTCTGCAGGTTGCATTTCAGTCAGACATTCATACATTGTTGTCTATTTCCATTGTCTTTAGGAACTATGTCTCCCCAGCTGAACTGACACATTATTTTGACTTTTTTTTTTTAAACTAAAAGCCATTTATAATCAAAAACCAGGTGGTATAAGATGATATCATGACTTGCTACTTCCTTTCATACATATGTACAATTGATTTAAGTTGAACAGATCAGCTAAGCTTCCCCCTCATCCCTTAGTTTCAAGCTCTTTTTTTCTATTATAAAGTATCATAAAATACCTTTAAAGCACTAATTTGAAACTCATGATCTCTAGCCGCAAACAACTGCAGGCACAACTGGTGCAAGTCAGAAATTCAGAGGAATGTTGCAGTAGCATCAGTTGTACCCACAGTGTGCCTACCAACCCAAAAGAGAAGAAAGAATTATTTGAGGTTCTAGTAAAGTTTGGAGTTTCTTGCATATCAAATTCTGAAGTTGTGCACACAAATCAAACCCTTATGTATTTAACTGCCTTTTCCTGTTCCATTACTTAGCTTACATTGTTAATCAGCCTGTTCTGACAGACATAAAACCCCATTTCATTATCAGGGAGTAGCATTTACACTTCTTTTGGATTAAAAAACAAAACAAAACACCCCAAAAAATCCCAGTTACTGTCTCCAAACGATATCAGGGAGTTAAATATATCAAAACTAAAGTGAAAAATATTCTACTGCAGTAGAATTGTGAGCTGACTCTAACAAGTCAGATATTTACTCTTCCTGTTTTCTTCTTGCAGCTAAGGTCAAACACTTCAAAAGGAGGAGTTCAAATAGCTGAGACTGAGTGAGCAACAAACTGTGCATAATTAGAATGCTCTGTTTTGAACAGCTCCTATATATTTGACACAAGTGAATATTTATGCTATAAAACCATATTTTGTGTTGTGCAGCTCTACTGCTTGTCATATAGGTTTTCAGTATTTCACTTTACAGCATATATTTGCATTCAGCATTCATTATGCACACATCACAAACACTACACAATGGCTGAGTTTAAACAAGTCTGTTTCTGTACTTTTGGATCAGATGGAGCTGGCAGACTAAAGTACAATGAAAGCAGCAAACCACCTCAATGATAGCTAAGCAGAATATTCTGAAACCTACAGACACTTCCAATTACAGAGTTTCCAAACAGTTCTTTAACTTATATAGCTGTTTTAGGGAGTCCATGTTTTTGCAAGTTTCGGTGAGCAGAGCCTTGAAAAAAAATGTCAATCAGAAACAAGGCAATTTTCCTTTCCATTTGTTCATTGGAACTCCTTTTTAAAATGTCAAAAATCAAAAGAAATAAACTGAACTCCCAGCCTTTTGCTTTTAGTGTATGAAAATATGCCTGTCTTGAAAAGGATTTTTGTCAGAAAAATAATTTTGAAAGAAGTGGAAAAAATATCTGATCTAGGTTTTCAAAAGCAATTAATGAATAGGATTGATTTCAATTCCTTTATGACAGAAGCTAATACTGAGCAGTCCAAAGCCTTTTCAGAACTCCAAAGGAACAACCAAAATCATTTGACATTTTGGAGAGGGAGAGAAGAATAAAATTGTGATTTCTTACTCTAATGGATGGCACTATTCTTCTCTGCCAGTGTTCTTCCACTAAAAAATTATAATATGCACATTTCTGTTGAATGAGTTGAAATCGAAGGTCAGTACTTAAATTCACCTTGAATTAATTCATTCTGTTGTCTCAGGCTATTTCCTTTGCCACTTTTCCCTCCTTCTTGCTCTTCTAATCAGCAGCACTCCAAGTCACAAAGCACAGCCATTCAAAAGAGCAGGGCTAAAAGGCAGCAACTGTCATCAAAGAAAAATAAAACCAAAATGAAATGAAAGAGAAATCATTAGAATCAAAAAAATAATCCTAGTTGGTTTTCTAAAGTGTTTTATTTTTCTAATGTAACACATCCCATTGAAACCTTGATCTTAAATATTTGAGAAGTTATTTGAGGAAAGCAGGTGAGCAGTCCACATGAAAGGGTTACGCAAGGTTTATCATACTGAAAATAAATATGTGTCTAACTGCTTGTCTACATCAAGGCTTGTACTGTGGTCAGACAAGAAAAGTCAAACCAATTAGCTGGCAATTTTTAGAGAAGAACCTTATTTTTCCTAATGGCCACTTTGACTGCAGCACACAACGATAAAAGTTTAAAATTAAATGGTTTTGGATAATTGGGTTTCTTGTATGGACAGTTCATGTTCGGATTTGTAAAATTTAATCTGAAAAGAAATGGGACATTTGCTTGATTGTTTTTTCTTCTTCATGAACTTTAAGAAGTTGGTATTGCAGCTATGAACCCAGTTACTGAGCTGTGCAAACCTAAAAGTCTCATTTTATAATCTTCCTCCAAAACTCATAAAGATAAATAAATAAATTAAAAGATTAAGCCAATTAATTACTTACTTTAACACAGCTACCCTATCTCAGTGTCCTGTATGTGGGACAGTTCACTGTAGGGGGAAAAATTAACAGCATAAGACAACAGCAACAACTGAAAGCCACAGAAGAGAATATTCCTTCAGCTAAGCTTTTCTGGGAAACTCTGAGCTTGTTGAAAATTACATAGTTATTCCAGACTTTAAAATAATCACACTATTCTGTGAAGTCCAAATTAAGGAGATTTTTGTTTCATTTTGGTTAGCCAATTCTGCTTTGAGGACAAGATCCTCAGAGCAGAAGCTTTTGTTCACAATGGCAGCAGACATCAAACACATATGTAGGGATGAGAAGTGTCATTTCATGATCACTTTGCTCAGAAAAGAAAAAAAACCCATGTAAATAGTTATCCCAAATCTCACTAGTTTTCCCATTGTCTCTAGTGCTTTCAAAGAATCACACCTAAGTCAATAAAACCTATATTGCACTACTGGAAATGAGCAATTAAAGTACTTTTTTTCCTGTGGAATTCAGTGCACAGAGCAAATGGGCAGCATAATCTGACAGCTGCCTTCTGCCTCTTTTCCTCTCTGAGAGCAAGTGCAGGAAATATTTTAATGCAGAACAATGACAGGAGAGTGTTCTTAATATACTAATACAAAACATGTATTTTATGACATTATCACCTTTAAAAAGATTCTTAAGAAACATTATTATTGCCCTGTTTTGGTGTTAGTTACATAAAGAGAAAAAGAGCAGCTAATTCAGCCTTTTTGAAATATGAAAAACAAAACATTTCTGGCTTAAATGAGGGGAATGATATAATTTAATTGTGAATGACAGTTAAAAGCATCCATATCTGGGATTTCATACTGTAAATTACATTTCCCTACCTGTCTTGGCAAACATCAGATAAATAATGCATTTTTATTTTATTTGCATATCATCTTGCTATGAAACTAGTGACTGATTCACACATAAGTCTTCTGTCTGTTTGTGGAGGGGACTTATGCATAATGTGTTGTGTGCAGCATTTTAATTGTAGTGGTCATTAGCATTCAAGATTGTGAAATAACCCCAGCATCTTTCCTTACATAGCAATGGATTTATATCTCAGAACATGTACAGAAGCTATTTTCAAGGTCTGTATGAAGTGGGGTTGCTGGAGGGATTTTACTAATAGCTGAAGAACAGTGACTTTATTCCAGTGATTTCAGCTGTAAAACAGTGATGAGCAATGGAATTGGAACATATCCAAATCTCATTATAAAGCCCTATGTATATGATATCACTATTATTTTTATTTATTCAACTTCAGTTTAAAAGTGCAGAGAACCAGTGTAACCACACATATAAAAATATGGGATTTATACATTGTTCTTGAAGATTTATGGCTTTTTTTTTTCCGCAATTGATATATGACAAATGTTTTTCTTCACACAAGCAGCACATAATCCTGCTATTTTTTTATTATAGCATTTACTGACAAATACTAAAAATATGGTATTGGAAGAGTTTTATCAGATATACATAGGGAGTAAATCACACATGAATCTTATGATAAAATCCTTTGTACATACTGACTTAATTTTTATATTTTTGCATTAATACTGTTTCTGATTCTGTTCTGGAAAAGGACTATTACCACATGCCCTATTTATGGACTTCTGCTTACTGAACTTCTTGCAGAATATAATTTCATATTTGTGCCCATGGAATTGATGGGAAAGTGTCTCCCAGGATCCCCTGGATCCCTTGAATTTAAGATTGAATTTTCAGATAAATTATTTTTTCTGAGAATGTGGAATAGTTTTTCTTCTGGATCCTGAGAATCTCTGCTAAGATGATAGATAGACAGACATAAAGGGTTTGAAACTTGGAGATTTGAAAGATCCTGTTCTTTATGTAATGGTGAGGCTGTGACTTTCTGTATAAGATATAAAACATCTCTCTCCCACATATTGATTATAAAAATATCTATGTTTGAAGAAACTGAAAATTTATTGGGAATTTTATTAACAGTTTATGAGCCAAATGCTCTACTGTTTTGGTTTTACCAAATTAATTTTTTTTTTTTCCTGTGATTACTCATATTTCTCTGAATTTGCCTGGAGATGAAAAAGAGCTGATTATAGTAGACTACAGATTTGATAGAAAACACTGTGTCAGGAAAGATGCTACTCAGATGGAGATCTGTGCCTTGGAGCATTAGAAGCAAAGGACTAGATGGGTGGAGCTACCCTCATTCACAACCTGGAGAGAGCAAGCAGCAACCAGTCTTGTTGCCAGATTCAGACAAAAATGCTGCTTGTTGAGTTCCTGCGGAAGGATAACAACTTCTACAATTCTCAAAGCTTTGCTTGGGTCAATATTAGGATTTATTTTGTAGCTGACAGAAAGCTCATATTGTTCTCATGAGAAAGACAATGTGCTAGTATTGTCATTTAGATTTCAAAAGCCTTCCTTTTAAAATAGACAGTGTTTTTTATGGTTTAGGAGGCATAGCAATTTGTAGTATTTCTTGAATGCCACCCGAAGTCCACATCAGTGACATTTCTGCTTGATATTGCAAAGTGCTACAAAGTTGTAATGTTTAATTGGATGGCTCTAAGTGCTGTTTAGTTTGCTGTTTAAACATTAGAATCACTAAATCAAGATTGCAACTTTTTTATATTAAATATTAACAACAGGGAATAGGCTGTTATTAAATGTGGTTAACAATTTTAAAAAATCTTGTATCTGTTTTCAGCTCATTCTAGAAAGTATGACAAGATTCTTTCTCTTAGGCATCATGAAGTTTTGGGATACAACTATGTTGAAATGCTCATTCTGATAGGCACTTAGAGGTAACTTCTTTGATAAGTGTTAGTGTGGGAGGTACTTGTATCTAGCATTTTCAATATCCTTTTGCAGCCAATCCACCTTGGCTAAATGGTTTCATGAAATTCCCAGGCCAAACAGAAAGACTTACTCAGCAGAGTTCAGAATTTCTTAATGGGTTAAATGTCTGTCCCACAAGTTTTACAGCTTCAATGAAGGTCCTCTCTGTTTCTGTCATTTTTCACACACATATATATACAGTGAACCCTTAAACATATCAGATCAATTTTTTTGTATATGTACACATAATCTGAGTAAATCGGTGAGCCAGCTGATGTTATTTTTGTTTTTATAAGATAGTTTATTTTAGAAACAGTCATTTTGAACCAAGTAAGTAGAGTTCAGGTAGTCCAGGCATGAAAGAATCTGGCCCATCCAAGAAGACTGACTGCAAATTTTGTCTGCTATTGCAGAAGATACAAATAGGCTACTGAATTGCTTATGTCGTGTTAGAAAAGGGTGATCCTAATCAAATTGTTGGAATTTTCCTCTCAGATCTGCTAAGCAGATCTCCACTCTAATATTATTCTTTTCCCTTATGCATGGAACTTCAAAGGATTATGTGTGTAAAAGAGAAGAATATCTTAATCAAGATTAGTCATGCACATCTTGAGAGCAGAGTTTGCATCCAAATGAGGACTGACTGAAAAGTGAAATGTTCATTACTATGACCAGAACTGTGTGCAAATTGAAAAAGTAATTTTTGCTGTCAAGTTCAAAAAGGAAATGGACAAAGCATTTCAGAATACATGAAAGGGAGCCCTCTTCTGTTGGCATAGGAGGCAACAGAAGACAACTCATTAGACAACTCAAAGACCTATGAGCTCTATCATGCCTGTAAGCACAGACCTGAGCAAGCAATAGTGCATATGATGAACCACCCTGAGAAATACGTGCAGGTACAAGTCTATGAACTGTAATTGTCTCCTTGTTGCTAGTCTACAACAGAGGCAAGTCATACCAGCCTTCACTGATTGGCAAACAGGTTGGAAGACAGTCTGAAGCTGACGAAATAAAAAAATATCTCAGTCCTCTCCTCAAGCTCTCCATTGCTTTCCTGAATGCAAATATACCAAATTTTTGCTTCTTCAAGGAAAGCAATGGAGAGCTTGAGGA
>VYZX01004993.1:0-20275 GCA_013401335.1 Brachypteracias leptosomus | reverse complement strand
CTTAATGTCCAATCTAAACCTCCCCTGACGCAACTTGAGGCCATTTCCCCTTGTCCTGTAGTTAGTTACTTGAGAGAAGAGACTAACATCAACCTCACTACAACCTCCTTTCAAGTAGTTCTAGAAAACAATGAGGTCCAGTTCCCCCAGGTGCTCCTAATACGACATATTCTCCAGACCTCTTGCCAGCTTTGTTGCCCTTCTCTGGACCTGTTCCAGCACCTCAGTGTCCTTCTTATCCTGTGATGTCCAAAACTGGACACAGTTCTCAAGGTGCGGTCTCACAAGTGCCGAGTACAGGGGCACAATCACCTCCCTACTCCTACTGGTCACACCTTTTCTGATACAGGCCAGGATACTGTTGGCCCTCTTGGCCACCTGGGCACACTGCTGGCTCACATTCAGCTGGCTGTCCAGCAACACCCCCAGGTCCTTTACCACCAGGCAGCTCTCCAGCCACTTTTCCCCAAGCCTGTAGCGCTGTATGGGATTGTTGTGACCAAAGTGCAGGACCTGGCACTTGGCCTTGTTAAACCTCATACAATTGGCCTCAGCCCATTGCTCCAGCCTGTCCAGATCCCTCTGCAGAGCCTTCCTACCCTCAACAGATTGACACTTTTGCTTAATTTCATGTCATCTGCAAATTTACTGAGGGAGCACTCAGTCCCCTCATCCACATTATCGATAAAGATGTTAAACAAGACCGACTCCAGAACTGAGTCCTGGGGGACCCTGCTTGTGACCAGCCGCCAACTGGATTTAACATCATTTACCACAACTCTCTAGGCTCGGCCATCCAGACAGTTTTTAACTCAGTAAAGAGTCCACCTGGCTATGCCATGAGCCACCAGCTTGTTCAACAGGATGCTGTCACATACTGAAAATTTAGTTACATCTTCATGTTTACAAACACGGAAGAACTGGTTAGGAATGTGAAAGTTGACAGCAGCCTTGGCTGCCAGGGATAATGAGATGGTGGAGATCAGAATCATGACAGGAGGGAGCTAAAAGCCAGATAACATCTCTGGACTTTAGGAAAGCAGACTGTTCAAGGATCTGCACAGAAGAAGCCCACAGAAAACAGACTTGGAAAGAATGGTAGAATAATATAATAGTTTGGGCTAGAAGGGACCTTGAAAGACCATCTAGTTCCAACCCCCCAGCCATGAACAGGAACATCTTTTACTAGATTAGGTTGCTTAAAGAACCATCCAACCTGACCTTGAACACTTCCAATGATGAAGCATCTACAACTTCTCTGGCCTACTTGATACTCTAGATTGTCTTGACCCAGGTACAGAACCTTGTTTACTTGGCCTTATTGAATGTCATGAGGTTCTGATAGGCCTACTCTTCAGGTATGTCAAGGTCCCTCCAGATGGTATCTCTTGCTTCTAGCACCACTCAACCTGGTGTTGTCTGCAAATTTGCTGAGGGTGCACTCAATCCCACTATGTCATTAATCAAGATACTGAACAATATTTCTCCCAGTATGGACCTCTGAGGGAGATCACTCATCGCTGGTTTCCACTCAGGCATTAAGCCATTGCCTGCAACTCTTTGGACATGACTATCCAGCAAATTCCTTATCCATCTGTCAGTCCGTCCATCAAATCCATACCTCTCCAATTTAGCAGCAAAATTGTTGTGGAGGACTGTATCAAAGACCTTATGGAAGTCCAGGCAGATGACATCTGTAGCTCTTCTCTTGTCCACTAGTGCTGTCATTCCATTGTAGAAAGCCACTAGATTAAGTCAGAAATGAATTGCCTTTGTTGAAGCCATGCTGGCTGTCTCTAACCACCTCACTGTCTTCCAGATGTTTTGACATACCTACTGAGACAATCTGTTCCATGACCTTAGTGGGCACTGTGGAGATGGGTTTTCCTTATTATCCCTTTTCTCCAGGAACTGGAGACTTTGTCTGACTGATGCGACTTTTCAAATACAATGGTGAGTGGCTTAGCATCTACATCTGCCATCTCACTCAGGTCCCTTGGAAGAGTAATGTCTCAGTGGAAGAAATCTAATATTCCATCCAGCTGTGATATTTTTTTTATTTCAACCCCTTCCCTCAGAAAGAGGACATGAGCTCAGATGCACAATGCACGGTCAGTAAGGTAAATATTTTGTCTAAAATGAAAGAAAAAAAGTGATGAACAGGAGTGGAATTAGGTAAAAAAAAAAGACTCCTCTCCAGGTTCACTAATGAGGCCAAACTAAGGAACTCTTCTCTAGCATCTGCATGTGTGGGGAACAATTTTCAAAGGTTTTCCATCCACATTTCAACCACTCACTGTTACCTCTTCTAACCTTGTTTTTTTCGTGATGAAGGGAGCAAAAGCACAAGTACCTTGAGATTTACAAATGTTTTCTGTCTAACCTCCTACTCCCACATGAAGACTAAGCTAAGCAGCTCTGATGTTTTCTCTGTTTACTGTGCACTGTGCAATGAGTTTCTGAATCAAGACCTCACTGCAGAGGATTATGCCTGGAGCATAACCTTTCTTATGTACAGATAAAGCAGTAACTCACACTGGGGTTGAAATTGAATGACATTGTGTTCCCTGCTGTGCTCTGTACAAAGACTTGCAGAAAGAAGGCTTTAGTGTACATAAACAGTAATACATTTAATATGCTAATAAATTAATCAAATTATTTATAATAATAATAACATAGCAAAGAGAAATAAAGAGACAAACTTTCACTGGCCTTTTTTGGTGAAAGATCTGAAACTAAATGACTTATTACTTTGAAATTATTCAATTTGCATTACAGTATTATCTAAATTCCCTAACCTGAGTTAGAATAATGCTGTGAAAACACACTGTATTTTATAGTCCCAATCTCAGCCTGAAAGGACTTATAATACAAACTGATAACATAGATAAGCAGTCAAAAACATATCCAAAACACTGACAGCATAACAACAATGATCTGATATTAGAAGTTAGTGCGTTTGTGATGGGTATCCCTTCTACTTTTGCATGCTGCCTTAAACATATTAAAACAAAACAAAACAAATAAACAAAATCCTTCAAAAAATTATTTTTTCCATGCTCACTATTTTATCCCTAGTGCTGAAAGTCAGTGTAACCATTTTACTTTCAATGATTGTGAAAATATTTGTCTTTGAGACAGGGTCCTACTCCTAGCTGTGGCTTTATGAAAGAAACTGCAGTAACTGTGGTCAGGTTTGCAGGCAGTTGTGAGAAACACGGTAATCTGTAAGAATCATAACCACAGTGTCATTAGCTTTGGAACAAAGTATATATGCTTTACACACTTGTTTAACTCTCAGAAAACACACAGGTACAGTAAAATGATGACAACAGTATAGTCTTAGTGTACTAAACCCTGATTTATAAAGGCGTAACACTTTTAGTTGTGTAGCAGACTGTGCCATACTCTCCTTGTGTGTTCCACTAGATTTTGTGGGCAAATACACTGTAAAGCAGAGGTGCACACTGAGCTCCCGGGTCCGAGTGCATGTCCCAAACCTTGACTGAATCCATAATGGTGCCAAGGGCTGTGTGTGTGTATGTGTACATCTGTTTTCTATGAAAAAGAAATTTGGGCATGAGGTTAGCTTGCTCTCACCATGGCCTGTGAGGTAACAAAAATGCATTGACATGCATGCAGTCAGAAGATAAATACTCCAGAGGTTATACGTTTAAATCAATAACAAAATGTATGTTGTAGAACTATAGGTAATTGCTAACATCTTTTATGCAAAAGATTTTGGCTGAGCTTTCTTGCACCCTTTAAAGAGAACAGGAAGCATCCTGAAATTTTTAGTTCAGAAGATAATTATCTTTTTACCTCTGAAATCTAGGGTTTTTTCAAACCATTTAAAGCTTATGGTTCTTTTTTTTTGTCTCACTTTTTGAGCAATGAATCATTGCTACTAGACACATGCTATATTGTAGTTAATTGTTCATTCATATTTCATGCAGTGTTTTTTTCCTTACAGAACCATTCTTGACCAAGTGTCTCTTGAACTCCTTACACTGAAGTTGAAAAAACACGATCCTTATAAAAAGAGATTTATCAAAATAAGTTATATGAATTAATAGAGGTTGCTGCCTCTGAGTGAGTAATAGAAACTTGGATTGCTCTTGTGTTAGTATTTGGAAGTGTGCATCAAAAATTAATTTTTGCTTGCCATGGTGCTCTAACAATGCATCAGGAAGAGAATTTACATAGTAATCAGTATCATTGCCTTCAAAAAGCAGGTTGGAAAATAGCCATTTAAACCATATATTAAATGTAACCTAAAAAACTCAATGTGAGAATGATAAATCCAGAAGATAATTACAGCAGTTGTTCAAACATACAATCATTTGACACCAAGCTCAATGGCTTAAAATAGGCAGTTTCTGGGTGCTAATTGCCACAAGTGTTTTGTTGGGGTGTGTTTCATCATTGATGGAAGGGAAAAGCAATGTTCTATCTGTTCCACTTCTATTTTGTGACTAGTTGGGTTCTGCTCTGAAAGCAGAATCTCTCATAAAAAAGAAATGCTGTCATGATTCTATATCAAGACTGTTAAAGAAAGGCACAAGAAAGGACATTCACAATAGTCATAGATTAAGCATATTGCCTTAGGTTCATTTTCTATCATCAGAGAAGGGAGACAGCTTCCTCCAAGGGGTGATGCAGAGCATCTACTATAAGCATGTACACTGAAAACCTCCTTGAGGACATAACTTTCATATGAGGACATATATTTCTACATAGTAACTCTGTAGGGAGCCTTGCCAAAGTCATCAGAGTTACACAGCACACATGTTATCAACATGCCTCCTTCAGTGTGCCTGCTTTATATTATTGTACTAAACCCATTCAGTATAGGCAACTATGAGGAAATCAACTTTATGAAAGAGGATTCTTCATACTGCTTCGCTATTCCTTTGTCCCCTGCGTGAAAGGCAGGTGGGCAGGTGGAAGGCAGGAAGGCAGGAAGGCAGGAAGGAAGGAAGGAAGGAAGGAGAGAAGTATTCCTACAGGACCACTGCACTTTTCCTGGGAGATCTGCTGTCAGCTGGCACAATCTTGTTGCAACAATTCTCCCTTGGAGTTCCAGAATTGCTCTGGGCTGGAAAGCAGAGATGTAACATAGGATTCCTGTGAGCAACCATTATGCTTCTAAAACTGTAGACAGAGACTTATGCATGTATCTATGCATGTACATAACAAAATATCCTCATGAATGGTAGCAGATCACATTACAAAATGTCAGATAAAATTATGGTAACCTTCACCATATCCTCCTACCGTCTAACTTCACCTGATATTGTAACATATCAGTAAATAACATCCTCTAGCCCTTACACTAATATACTTTTTTTCTTTTCAATAGTAATTTTAATTAATTCATCCTTTCTGACATTTGCATTTGTCTTTAAATGCCACTAGATAACAGGGTTTTAATCATTCCAAATAGCTTTTTAATTATAGACCTAATTACTTTTGCAGAAGGTTAAGCTGCACAAACAAGAATAAAACTGTTTGCTTGTGCTCTGTGTTAAGAATGATGTAGTGTTTTCTCATTAGGTATTCTGTAAACTTGATCAGTCAGTTTTACGTGACATTTGGAAACAAAATTTAAAAGCCCCAAACTGTATATCAGAAGGTGGAATTAGATTCTACGACAGCTTAACACCCAGCTATGTGGAATAGTCATTGATCTTTTAATTAATTATGAGATCAAAGTTAGGCATCCTTTTCCACTGCAATGGTCATTTTGGGCTGAAATATTTGAAAATATAGAGATATCGGGAAACATATAATCTCCCTACTAGATAAAAGGTTTCTTCTTTGTAAACACTTCTTCTCATGTTGTTGTGGGTTTTTTTCTTTAAAAATTTTCCACTGAAGATGCCCTGCTGGGTCAGTGGAAAAGAATTTCTTACTGGAGAGATTCTGCACCTCTACTTGAAGGTAGCCGGTTTGCATAATCAAAAACAAGAGTTAATTTACATATCACTCTTGTCATATATTCTTCTTGAAGGATAGTACATCCTTTGTCACTAAAAAAGATCTGAGTAAGACCTGTGTGGGCAGGAGCTCTCTCATTCCTGTTGAGTAACATGCCAGGTATATTTATATTTTATGATGTTACTATTACACTAGAACAGCTGTCTAAATGCATGGCTTAGTTTGTACATCAGCTGCTATATACAATATTTTTAAAAAATCATAAAGCTAAATTTAGCTCAGTAAGTTGCAACTTACATATTTTGCTGCTCCTCTAGTCCAAATGGGATAATTAGAACTGAAGAGCCAAAATATATTCTATACCTATGGGCTTGACTCCCATCTGATAGCCTATATCACACTAAGGTTAAATAATATCAGGGTGCTAACATATTGTCTTTCAGAATTTATTCCACCCTTGCACCTACTAATGATTTAATCATTTTAATATGCATATGCTAGTTATACTGTTCCACTATTTTTTCTTTGATTCTATTCAAAGGACCCTTACTGTTAGGTTGTTCAGTAACTGTTTATTGCTTTAGAAAAAACAAACTCTCCTTTCAAGGGAGGTAAAAATAAAAATAAACCGAAGTACAAAGTTTAAGGCAAGGTCTTTTACCAAACAGTGTCACACATGGAAAGTATATACTTGAAGTTGCTGATGCAATTGCAAATATCTCATTATCAAACCACTCAGCAGACTGGCCTGTGGATAAGGAATTGGCTGGATGGTTCCACTCAAAGAGTTGCGGTCAATGGCTCAATGTCCAGATGGGTGTCATTAATCTCGATTAATGACAGACAGTGGGATTGAGTGCACCCTCAACAAATTTGTAGGCAACACCAAGCTGAGTGGTGCAGCTGATGTGCTGAAGGGAAGAGATGCGATGCAGAGGGACCTCGACAGGCCTGAGGAGTAGGCCCATGTGAACCTCATTCCATGAGGCCAAGTGCAACAAGGTCTTGCAGTTGGATTTTGTCACAGTCCCCAAAATTAATACAGACAGAGATAAATGGATTGAGAGAAGCCCTGCAGAGAAGGACTTGGGAATACTGATGGGTGAAAAATTGGATAAGGTTCAGCCATGTACACTTACAGTTCAGAAAGTCAATTGTACCCTGGCTTGCATAAAAGCATACCTTGCCAGCACAGCAAGAGAGGTGATTCTGCTTCTCTACTCTGCCCTTGTGAGACCCCCATGTGGAGTACTGTGTCCAGCTCTGGAGTCTCTAGTGCAATAAAGACCTGCTAGAGTAGGTCAAGAGGAGGGTCATGAAAATGGTCAGAGGGCTGGAATATCTCTCCTATGAAGAAAGGGTGAGAAATTTGGGTTTGATCAGCCTGCAGAAGAGAAGACTCCAGAAAGAACTTCTTGCTGTCTCCTTTCAATACATAAAGTGGGCTTACAAGAAAGATGGAGAGAGGCTTTTTACTAGGATAGTAAAAAGTAGTGAGAGGACAAAAAACAACTGAAAGAAGATAAAACTTTAAAACTGAAAGAAGGTAGATTTAGATTAAACATAATGAAGATTCTTTACAATGAAGGTGGTGAGACACTGGAACAGACTGCCCAGAGAAGTTGTGGATGCGTCATCATTGGAAGTGTTCAAGGTTAGGTTGGGCAGCACTTTAATTAACCTATCTAGTGAAAGATGTGCCTGCCAGTGGCAGGCAGGTTAGAACTAGATGATCTTTGAAGGTCCCTCCAACCCAAACCATTCTATGACTCCACGTTTATAAGATTCTTTGGTTCTCTTCAAAACTAAAAGTTCAATGTTTTGGTGTTTGGTTTGGTTTGGTTTGGTTTGGTTTTTTTGTGAATTGACATACAAACCATTGTCATCAAAGTTTTTTGTTCATTTTTGCCTTTGACTGAGTTCTGACATAAGTCTTAGGGTCACAAAACTTCCAACTCAAAAATTATTTGTGCAGCAACTTCTTCTATAGGAAGACATTATAGGTGTTTTCAGTACCTGTATACTAGTCTATTTTAGGATCTAACATCACTAGTACCAAACACAGGCCCCAGTCCTCTTCTGTTGACAACTGAGTGGGACTGAGTCAATGTAGGACAGAGTTGTTGCAATCCTATTTTACACTTTGAGATTCTGATTCACACATATTCTGCCCAGAACTCAGTTATGAACCCTTCTGGAAATCCACCAAGGGGCATAAGGCAGTGGTAATGGTGACTTCTGAGTAGTGGAGTTCTTTGGAGCATGAGAATGGTAGCTTCCAGGCTGTCCACTCCTTACCAGTGCAGGTGTGTCAGAGTGGGCAGGTAGTAGAGGGTCAGAAAGTTGGGTAAACTGACTCACATCAGCCCTTTTCTTTGCTAGAGTAAATTCTCACCTAGTTGTAGCTTCCAGCTCATGACTCCCTGAATAACTGTTTGGACTCTGACAGAATTTGATGTAAAAAGGGCCTGTTTTGTCAAAGCATGCTTTGGCAGTGTAGGCATTTATTTATTTAATTTTCCTTCATACTACAGGTGTTGGCTTATCTGATACGAATTATTCTACACATCTTTCCCCATTACCAGCCCTATAGACTTCCAAACAGCAGAGTATCATAGGAATTATGAATCTTATTTGTTCATAGCTTTTTAACATAATATCCATAATATACCTTCCTATGGGTGTTAGTTCTTTGGTCACTGGTTCTGCTGCCATTCGATAGGTTTTTAGGCCTCCCAAAATACAGGAGCAGTTATCTCATCACATCAAACTCTGTATGGTTTGTGTGCTTATTCGTGAGCCTTCTCTTCTCCAGACTTAACAGTCTTACATGTCTCAGCCTTTCCTCATAGTAAAGCTTCTCCAGTTCTTTCAACATCTCTGTGGCCCTTCATTGAACTCTCTCCATTACGTCCATGTCTCTTTTGTACTGGAGTCCAGAACAGGGCACAATACTCCAGGTGTGGCCTCAGAAGTAGGAGTAGATGGGAACAGAAGCAGACAGGAAGGATCACCTCCCTTGATCTGCTGGCAATACTTTGTCTAATGCAGCCCCAGCAGTATACCATTAGCCTTGTTTGTGGCAAGGGCACATTGCTGTCTCATGTTCAACTTCTCATACTGCTAGCATTCATTCTGTTACTATAAAGAACCTTCTTTTCTCATTACCTGTTTCCAACTGCACACAGGTCTAGGTGTGCTGGGCTGTGTCCAGGCACTGAAGGCACCAGCAGGTTCTGCAGCCTCGCCACCTTCCTGGAGGCTGGTGACTGGTGTGTAAGGTCAATTCTGTTACAGTGCAGCTGCAACTCTGGATCAGGCTGCTGTGAAAACAGCTTCATTGTGATGACAAGCTGTTATAAGCTCTTCTGGAACCTTCCCACCTGTCTTGGGAGCTGCTCAGGATTGCTGGACCTGACCGTGTTTAAGATACTCAAACTTCTGAATAGCTTTATCGTGCACTCGTAAGATGTTATAAAATCAGAAAAGCTTCAAGTGAATCAGATTCTTTTAGGAAGTAAAATAATGAAATTGAAGTATATTTTACCTATTTTTACATTTGTTTGTTCACTGTTTACTATGATAATGGCTACTGGTCTTTGTGAGATTTATTATATCTGTAAAAACAGTATTCAAAGAGGAGAATGTGCCAAACTCCTGAAACAGTACAACTGAATGTAACAGAGTGCTTGTAAGAATGAATGGACCTGCCAGCTTGAAAGAAGTCAAACAGATATTAAATAATCTTGTCTAGATTTCACTTGTTCAGTTGGATTAATTTCTTTTTTATGCTTAAACATCTATAATATTAATTTACAATGCTCTGGCTACAAACAAATAAGATCTTTTTAATTTTTGTTTTCCTCTCTTTTGTCATTTTGGCATTTAAACTACTTGGCCAATGAAGACATTTTATTAGGTAAGGAATCAGAGTTTACGGATAGAAATTTGTATTTTTTTTCTTGGTTAAACACATGGAAAATCTAGACACAATTGGTAAGTTTTACTAAGGGGATCAGAGAAAATTGGCTCTTGTCAATTTGGCATATCAGCTTTCTTTGAGTAGCTAACACTGTTGTACAGTCATAAAACCTTGTTCAAGAAGACATAGACATTGCTATCTTTCTTTGATGTAGAGAAAACAATTGTATGACTTTTTTTCTACTTACGCGGGGCATAGTGAAAGCAAACATTTAACATCAGGTTTTATTAAATTTTTAATAGATTATATGATACTATACAACTGTGAATAAGAACTTCTAAAACAGCATATAGTTTCATCAGTGCAACATGTATGATCCTGGCCTAAAGCAGACTGATACCAGTTATTCCCTTAACATGCTCCAGCAGATCTAAGATTCACTGAACAGGTCCTCAATTGCCAGTTGAAAGGCATTATTCCAGTGACTTCAGTGGGGCCACTATTTAACTTTTGATTTTGCAATGATGTTCTGTAATATAAAAACTTTCTTATATTATGAAGAGGTAAACTTCTTCTGCCTACCTTTAGCATAACTTTATTTATGTGTGCTATTTCTCTCTGTGTCTCTGGTAATCCTACCATAGTGGTGGCAGGATTAATGTCGCTTTTTCCATTGAAGCAGATGCAGGAACATGCTGTAGATGAAAGAAAGATAAAGGTGAGGATGTTTATAATATAGTTTTTTCCTACAGCAATCCTTATCCATTATAGCAGAAATACTCCCCAATATGTATATGATTCTAATGTCCAAATGTAAAAAAAAAATATTAGACTGACATTGCTCCCCTGGTAGATATGACAGAAATCTTAGTTACTGAAATCTGTATGGTTTCATATTCACATTTAGAGAATCTTTGTAAAATGGAACCAACTTGTATACTTAAGGGTTTAAACCTAGGTTTCAGGGTATCAAATCAAAGATATTTATATTTCAGCTTTGGGTTTTGTCTCTTCCAAATCAATATTTAGCAAATGTTTTCCGAAAATTATCTTGCAGTTTATATCAAAGGAAAAGCAGGATCTAGCTAGGCTTTAGACAGAGCCTAGACATGTTCACATACTAGTTCAAGCTGTTTCTTAGCTAAAGTAAAAGGCAATTTGGATATGCTGAGATTCTTATTGATCTACTAATGTCTTATTAAATCATTACTCTCTTTTTACAACACCTTCTGAAGCTTCAGACACTTCCATTGAAAAAAATGGCAAATCTCCCTAGTGTTGATTACCCAAGTGAAGTACCAGAATCAGTTTTCAAAAAATGTAGGGTTCGTATCAAAATTTTTTGAGTTAGGAAAGGCACATTCTCATTTCAGTTAAGGCTACATAAATATGTTCACAGCTTGACTGGAGACATATATAAGAATTCCAGCTTTAGATATTCACAGATGTCTTAAGTATTTCCAAAGAGTAGAAGCACATGTAGCAGTGAAGGACATCTCTGCAGCATGAAATGCAGAAAGCTATTCCAGTAACAGTTCTTTCATAAAACTTTATTGGCAATCCTGGAGTATGGATATATGAAGGAATCGGTTACATAGTTTGGGTACAAGAAAATAGCACTCCTCATTTCTCGGTATATAAGATAATGGAACAGTCTTCATAGGCACTAACTTAGTAAGACAAACAACAATCTTCTGATAACAAATGCCAGCAAAAAAGTTTTAGCTTGTTATATCTATTAAGAGTTATGTTTAGAGAATACTGTTTATAACTTGGTTGAATTTTCTACAAAAAAATCAATTTCAAATTAGGAATCATTTAAATTAAGCACATCTTTCAATGACTACTAGCTCTTATTTCCAAATGTCACATTTAAAATCAAATACAAAGGACAGAAGACCCATGCCAACAGAACTATGGATTTTTCATTTTTATTTTCAATAACATTTAACAGAAATCTATGTACATGTTGATTGTTTAGAGATTGACAAAAATAATACATCACTCATACTTCAGTAATCAATATTATCTCTTCTAAAGATCAAAAGAATTCTACATCTATTTCTTTTGTTCTTAACATAGTTTTATTCTCAGTTGTACATTGAAGGGAAAATTAAAATGTAAGGTATATATGTACTGCTGCCAGAAGATTTCTGAATCTGGTGAAATGAATTGCTTGTGCTAACAGTCAGTTAAAAAGAACGTAAATCTAAATATACAGTGATTGACACCTGAGTCTTGTTGAGGGACTCAATTTATATATACTCACTATGCATTTTATTACCATAGACTCCCTTTATAAAAGATCTCACCAAAGAAAAAGCAATCCTTTTTCTCTGACTCAGTAAACAGCCACACTTAACTCACTGGCCATGCCAACAGAAATTGCTGTTCTCAGTATAATCACTGTCTCATGCTAAAAATCCATGCTTCTTTGTGATAACGCTTATTGCAATTAAGCCATGAGATATGACAGGATGTGTGTCATCTTCCCTCAGGTGGCCTATTAGGTTTAAAGCTGAAGGCCAAGTGACACAGCCATCTGTGCATTGGTACTGTTTCTGTCTGATACCTGCCCCCATGCCTCTACTCCAAGGACTTATCTTGGTTACCAAATGTCCCTGAATAATGTACATATATAATTAAAAATAAACTGAAAAGTGATGTATTAAAATTATTATGGCAATGCTCAGAGGTGTACAGGCTGGATGCCTATACACAAACTTGAAGTCTTCTTCAACTATGTACAGTTTTAAGGCCTTCACACCTTAAAATACAAACCATAATATTAAATATATATATATAAGAGAAACCGCAACATGTCATTAATTGTTCCCATAATATGCCAAATAACATCAAAGGATGGCAAATATCATAGAATCATCAGGGTTGGAAGGGACCTTAAAGATCACCTAGTTCCAACCCCCCTGCCATGGGCAGGGACACCTCCCACTAGATCAGGTTACTCAGAGCCCCATCCAGCCTGGCCTTCAAAATTTCCAGGGATGGGGTTTCCACCACCTCTCCAGGAAACCTGTTTTAGTGTCTCACCACCCTCATGGTGAAGAACTTCTTCCTAACATCTAATTTGAATCTACCCACTTTTGACCCATTCCCCCTAGTCCTACCATTACCCAACATCCTAAAAAGTCCCTCCCCAGCTTTTTGTAGGCCCCCTTAAGATACTGGAAGGTCACAATAAGGTCCTCTCTGAGCCTTCTCTTCTCCAGACTGAACAACCCCAACTCTCTCAGTCTATCCTCATAGGAGAGGTGCTCCAGTCCTCTGATCATCCTCGTGGCCCTTNAGTGTCAAAGGCTTTGTTCTGGTCCAGGTAAATGACATTGTTTGTCATTGTTTGTCTATTGATGTTGTGGCCTTCTCATAGAAGGCCACCAGGTTTGTCAGGTATGATTTGCCCTTGGTAAAGCCATGTTGATTGTACCCAATCACCTCTTAAATATTCTTCTGCCTCAGCAGTGCCTCCAGGAGGATCTGCTCCATGATCTTATTGGGCATGGAGGTGAGACTGACTGGTCTATAGTTCCCTGGCTCCTCCCTCTTTCCCTTCTTGAAAATGGGAGTTATGTTTCCCCTCTTCCAGTCAGTGGGGACTTCACCAGATTGCCATGGCTTTTGGAATATAATAGAGAGAGGTTTAGCAACCTCATCCGCCAATTCCCCCAGTACCCGTGGGTGTATCCCGTCGGGTCCCATGGACTTGTGCACTTTCAGGTTCAGCAGATGGTCGCACACCTGATCTTCACTTACAATGGGGAATTCTTTCTGCCAGCCCCTGCCATTATCTTTATGTGCTATAACACACGTTGCAGGACTTGCATACAAATATAAATATAGTTGTTTTTTGATAAGCAAACAGAGTTGAATGAGAGAGAAGAAATCACTTTTATTTACTCACTTTTTTAATCCATATTTACGCATCCTTATTCCCAAAATAAGCCACAAGCATAGAGTACATCAAAAGCAGGGAAGAAGAAACACAGTTCCTCAGGAACAAGCATAAACCTCAAATGGCTGTAATACCACTCATCATTTTGCTCTCAATGAAAATATATTAGCCATGCATGCAAAATGATATGCATCATTACTCCAGGCAAGAATGAAAACATGCCACAAGCATCATCCATCCACCCATCCCAGTGCACTTTCTATCTAGCCTAATGGCTAAAATAGCCAAGTAAATAGTTTTTCATGGGGATTCAAATCTGTTGAGGAGAATGGGAGAATTGAAGGTGAATCTCCTGCAGCCTAAGTGAGTATATCAACCACAGGACTACTATACAAAGGCAACTCTGGCTCTCTTGGTTTTGAAAGATAAGGTTACCTTTTGGTCTTTCACAAGTACAAGTTGACAAGGAGAACTTCCCAAGACCTAGACACTGGGGAAATGCATATTGGTATATGCATATTGAACTCTGTCATCCTTTGAGATAAAACTAAAATCATGTTCAGTACACCAAGATCTCACTTATATTCCTACATAGCCTATGAAAAATCTCTATATTTGCCTAGTCACTGGTGAGGGGGAAAAATAATCTTTACTGTACAAGATGAACATTTTAAAAGCACTTTGCCAACTTTCTGTTGTATTTAGATTATTCTTAGGGTACGTGAAGCCACCAGATTTTAGTCATCCAGGCTTTGGAATTAAAACAGTAAGCACAGGGCAATCTTTTCTTGTCCCATACGATCCAAGGGTAGCTACAAAATCTGGTCCAGTTCCTCCTTAGCAATTCTTTGAGGTGTCACACTTTCCCTTTTTTCTGTCACTTATTTAGTCCTAGTTCACCAAAATTCTTTTCAATGCTGAAGACTGAAAATCACAGAATCACACAAGCCTTTTTTTATCAAATTTTTGTTTCTTACCACCAGAAAATACATTTCATTTGAAGAACAACTTTCTTTTTATTTTAGTTTTTATTTTACTTTATTCTTCATTCATAGAGTGCTTTATCTAGAAAATGTAGAGATAGACAGAAAAAAAAAAAAAAGAAGTTTCAAACAGTATATTGTCCAATGCTTAGTTAAAAATATGATAGTGATCTCTATAGTCAGTTGTGATTCTGTGGGTTTCAGTCTTCAACATTGACAAGAACAGCATTTAAACATCCTTTACAACAGAGAGCTGTTTCCATGCATGCTTCCCTGACATATTTCTCTTTTTTTTTCCTCGTAGAAATAGCACCCAATCTCAAGTCAAATTTAATGACAAAATGCCATACATGAAGCCATAAAAACTTAGCCAAAGGGACTTTTTTCCTTGAAAAATGTCAGAAATGAAGGACTGTAACCTCAAATCTGATTTCCTATTCACACCACCTGGCTTGTCCAACTCAAAAAGTTTGCCTGCTAACAGAAGCACTATGAAACTTTTTTGTATGTTCTTTGGGAATGAAAGACTGAAAAACACAGATAGAAAGAGATAATACCATCAACATATTATTCAGAATAAAAAGGAATGTTTTCCGTAGCTCATTGCTATTTGTTTGTTGGAGAGAAACATAGTAAGGTACAAAATGTAACCTGCTACAGTTTCTTTCTTGACTGCAGATCTCCCCAGGTATCACAGAACTTGTCCTGAAAAGAGCAAATCTGAAGCTTTGCTACTGGACAGCACAGTGCTGCAAATGACAGTCTCACTGTTTCCTTTCTCTGCCTTGACCACATACCTCAAAGAAGCAACTAGGAAAAGAACTGAAAAGTTTGTTTTGAAGAGATATACTTTAAGAAACAATCTGTAAAAGGGAACAGTAAGCCCTCAAAGAGTCAGAAGCAGTAAATGTACACACCAGAAGTGGGTGCTGTTTGAAACGAAAATCTGATAGGTTCTACTGTAGGAAGACAGGAAAAGCTCTTTGCCACACAGATCACCAACAGCACTCCAGAAAGAAAAGAAACACCAGAGAACTTCAACAGTCGCAGAAGATCAACAATCTAGAGAAGAAAGAAAATAATAGCATGCTGCTGTCATAAAGGCTAACAAAAGTACAAGGTGCAGGGGGCAGGAAGGTAATAGACTCATGTAGACATAGATAATTTGATTTAAGTAGGATGTATATCCACCTTACAGGCAAAGTGAGATAAATCCTGGAAGATCTTTTATTCTCCTATCTAACCACTACATTTATATTGTAACTGCAGTTAGCGCATTTGTTTTCTGTTTTTTATTTTTTGGACCATTCATGTCATAGCCAAGTCATATTCTCAGTTCCTGTTGCTATGTTGTTAGGACTTCATGGCTACATGTGCAGAAATAGAATAAAATCTCCTTTTCTTTCCCTCTTTCCCAATATTCCTTCTTTCTCAATACTCTTGTTCACTCTTTGGGGGGGGTTTTGGTCTTCAGTGGCAGTATAGCTTTAAAAATCCAGCTTTCTGACTTTCAACACTTCTGCCTCTTCAGAAAACATAGTATGGGCATTGCTCTAGACTTGATATTATTTCTATTCTAATATATGTTTTCCTTTTGTGGAAAACAGAAAATGGTCTGAACTTAACAGCTTTAGAAAATAAATTGAAAATTATGGAAAAAAATCCATATCTTTTATTGAAAAATAGTTTTAAAAATAGTATCTGTCAGTTGAGTTTTGAAAAAGGACATCATAAAGTCTTCAGAGATACAACTCATGAGATTAGTAGCCACAATATTATAATTTATATTTTGCAAGGGTCTATTAAACTCAAATCAGGACATAATTCGGTCCTATGTTTCAGTGGTCCTCAGTGGTATTTCCCCACTGACCTTTAGGGAGGCATTCATCTCACTTAAATTTAGCTATCTTAATTGTTTAAGCACTTGTACAGCTAAGAAGGGAAGGGAGAAAGATGGGGAAAAAAGAGGCAAACATTTAAAAGACTACTGTTCTCATCCTAAAAATGTGCTATTAATCATCCTCTGATGGCTCTTCTCTCTGTTAGTTGTCATATGAATTACTTATAGACTATTTGCATCTCCTATTGGTCTTAGCAAAGCCAGCTAAAAAGGGAAATTACCCACAAGAAAATAGGAATGGGAATTTTTTGATGGCCTAATTTGTTATAAATGTTGATAATTTTTAATGGATAGGCTAGGAAGTGAGTGGCATGGGACTCAGAACCCATGCATGGGTGAGTAGAGCTTTCTCAGTCATAGTGAAATGCAACAGGGTGATGTTGGTAGGTTTACTCTTTGGATGTGAGTAGATCTCTACAGGTGATTTCAAAACTAATTCTAATTTATGTCCAGTGATAAAATATCTCAAGAGAGCTAAGAGCAAGTGGTACAGAGATGTTAACTGCACAGAATTGCAGCGCAATTGCAGTGCATTCTGTGTTACATCCATTTTCACATTTTCAGTGAATGAGAAGGTTGGAAAATGAGAAAAATAGAACAAATTAACAATTTTACTTTAGGAGATTAGAATTATTTTTAATATTTCATAGTGTGATAACAAAAATAGCACTAACAACTTACCCCTATAGTACATCTGTATCTTGATTCACTAAGGAACATGACATTACTCTATCAGATCTTAATTTTGGTAACAAAATTATATTAATTGTGTACCTTGTTATTCTGCCACTGCTCTTTGCTTCCTGTGTTACTTACAAATCAAGCAGTAAAGCTAAAAATGATGTATTTGAAAAAACTGAATCTCTGAGTCACTCCAAGATACCAAAGCAAATTAAACGAAAATTGGAACAGCTAGAATTTTTTTCACATGAGTGATTAGTTTCTTACAGAATACATACAAAGCTGTTTGAGTGGAAAAAACACTGATTGCCAAAAGACAGGAGAAAAGCTTTTCTATTTTACATATAAATGAAACAGGTTAAATTAAAAAAAAAAAAATGTATTTAAGTCACAGAAATAGATTGAAGTCTGGTTTAAAAAATATAAGCAAACAAAATGAACAAAAATCTCAAAAGCAACTTTTGATCTAATTAACCTCTGTCCTGTTCAGTTTGTTACAGTGAAGGATTCTGAAAATGACAATTTACTGTGGATCCAATCCAATGTCCTTTGAAAGGAATGGAAAGATTCCCAGTTTCACTTCTTTTTGTCTAAGACTAAGGCTTTTGCTATTTGCCTAATGCCTTATTCAAAGTCTACTAAAGAGTGTAAAAACATACTTTACCTTACTGGCTTTTAGATCACATCTTCTAAAACACTGAGGTGATCTAAAACAGAAAGAGGAAAAAATACATTTCTAAATATTATCTCATAAGTGGTTTATCTGTGATATAGATTTCACTCCTACCAGAATGCTTTTTATTTCATTGACATTGATTGAGGTGTTCTCTCTATTCTATTTTACGAGTTTTTGTGCTTTGAGACCCAACCTTATCAAACACCTGTAGCTAATCATTTACAATATGCTGCCATTTTCCTGGGACCAGTGTATTTGTCTCAGATCTCCTTAGCTACAGTTACCTATTTCCTGGGATTCATAACAGTAATGTTAGGAACATTCAAGTATGTGATTGTATTTGTGCAGAGTTGGGTTGTGAAATTGTATAGAGTTATGTGCCTCTCTTTTACATTCTTTGCTCTTCTTGTGTTGAGGATGATATCCTGCTGAGTTTTGTGGTTATCATTATGCTATCAGTATGTTATATTTCTGCAGTGATCTGAAAAGTTAGTGTAGTACGTGATTTAGAAGGAAGAAGTGGGTGGTCCTTTATCCCCTAGGCAGAGCAGTTCTTCTGGTGTCTTGGGGTTTTTTTTCCTTTCAAAATTTCCACTGTGCCACATCTTTTTACATCATGTTTTGCTGAATTATGCTAACATATATCAAGTCATATCACTTAAAATACAAGCTAATGTGACAAGACATGGGATAGCAGGATGAAACTTGCCAAAATTTTCTTTCTTTTACTTTTAATCTGCTGCCCCAAAGCAAAGGGTAGTCAAAACCACCTTTTCATACCCAGGGTCCAATGCACATTTAAACTTTTCCAAAAAAATTGCCAAATTGCCTTTGCCAACTCTTGCAAGCTTTTTCATTAGAACTTTATCCACTCTCAGTTACTGAGAATCTTGTAAAACATCTGCCTTTCACTCAAAAGTACAAATTGAAGATTGAATCTCCCACTTTTCAAGACGCACTGCAGCAGTCATTTTGCTCATTTTACCTCTTAGAGCTGTCTTCGAGAACTCATATTCTGATTCAACTGTCAGGGAAATTAATCCAGACCTGATTTTGGAGGTGCTGAGCACAACCAGCATCTCCAAACAATATTTTCTATGCTAATAAGGCTCCTACTGTTTGTAGGGCCCATTTTCTATTTCATCTGCCTTTTGTTTTGAAATTATCTTTGGATTTTACTAGCTAATGTTATGAATGAGATTCTGCTATAAGAAATTTATTTATGTTCTCATAATTGGCACAAAGAATATTTGTCTTTTTTGTGAGCCTATAGCCATCAGTATGTGTGCATAGTGGAAGGGAACATTTCATCTACACTTAACAGGTAGTTTACAGCAATTTAGGGCCTTAAGTCCAATCAATGATATTAAACTTCTGAATTTGAAAGCCCTTTATGTGGGCTTCCCATTTTGAAAAGTGCACAGCATCCTGTAACTCACCATTGACAACCAGGTAAAACAAACTCTGTCATGCAACTGGACTGTCAGGAGGTACCAATGGATTTAGCTCAAGGATACTGAAATGGCAGAGACAACCTGTAATTAACCCGTAAATACATTTTACTCCAACCTCACAGCGGGTCCAAGATGGTTGGTGTCTCCCAGATTTTTATGGAGACAGCTTTTCTAGGAAGCAGCTACAGATTTTTCACACTTCTCAAGTAGAAGGGAATATTTTTCTCTTTTCTGAGTATCTGGTATACTTCCCTGTTATATCTGGAGATATTACTTCTTCCTCAGATGACTTGGGTTAAAATTACCAAGAAGATTTCAGTAAAAATAAATTAGGGAAACTTCATCTAATCTGGTGCATTTTGAAAAACTGGTAATGATGAGAAAAAGTTTATGAGAAAACAGAAGTGTTGTTTGAAGCACAGTGAATGAGAACAAATTAAAAGTCTTTCCACAAGTGTGGTTCCTCAGATTTGTTAAGATCAGGAATCTGAAATTTCTTTCACAACCCAATAGATTTTAAGAGGGGTAGAACAGTACAGGACTTATGCAGCTAATTTATTTAGGAAAGCCTACTTATGTCAGAATATTCTAGTAAATACTTTTGGCATCAGTAGCTCCTTCCCATGTAGATCATATCTTCACATTCACCTAAATCCAAAAGTTAGTTAATAATGGTGGCAGCAAAATCAATAAGGCCTGAATTCCCTTCAGCCAGTCAGAACACTAAATATCAGTGTATTTTCCCCACAGATTTGATTTGTCAACATACTTAAAATATTGGTCAATCAATTAAAATAAGCAAAGAAAAG
>VYZX01004992.1:622110-638751 GCA_013401335.1 Brachypteracias leptosomus | reverse complement strand
GGCGGGGCTGAAAGGAAGACATGGTGCCCAGGCGCTGGCCTGGGCGGAGGCGGCTCCAGACGCCCCGCGCTCGCGGTGTCCCGCCGGCTCTCCCTTCCCGCGCCGGGCTGGGCTGCAGAGGGGCCCCCCCGGCGCGTCGGTGCCGGTCGGTGCTCACCGCGGCTCCTCCGGGACTCGCTCGCTCGGTGCGTGTGTGGACACTATGGGACTTTCACTTGGCTGTTACCNTAATAATAATAATAATAATACTGTTTATTAGAATGGTCACACCTTTGAAGCATACAGGATGGGCCAGTGCCAGCCTGCGCGCCGGCGGCCGGCACAGGGGTTGCTGTAAGGAAGAAGCCAGTACAGCGATGGACGGAGCTTTGTACAGGGCGGGGCGGGGGCCGGGCGGCCGGGGCTATGTACACCGGGAATAGAAAACGGGGAGCTCGTCGCTGGAGCATCGGGGCGTCTGCAGACTATAAAGTGAGGTTCGAGGAGTGGCGGAGCCACGCGGGGCTGGGGGGTTGAGCGTGGGGCCGGGGCTGCACCCCGGGGTGGGCTCCGCAGCGCCCCGTGATCGGGCACCGGACACGGCGCATCGGCTGCCGCAGAACGACCCCGGGGCTCGGGCTGGTCCCCGCAGGCGAGGGTGGCCCCCAGGCCTGGGCGATGCGATGGCCGAGACCCCTCGCCGGGGGCTGCCAGGGTCCCGCTGTCTGGGGGGGGCTGTGAGCACGTCCCACGCCACGGAGCAGGGTCGGGGCAGCCCCGGTCCTGGCTCAGTGCAGGCGTCTGTCAGGGCTGCCCCGGCACGGTGCGAGCCCCGGGTGCGTCAGGGGATGGAGGGAAGGGAGGGAGGAAGGGGAAAGGGATCGCAAGCGAGTTGCAAGCTCCTCTTAACAAAAATTCCCTTTAAAAGGCTGAGGCTCGTCCCCCTGCATCGCCCAGCGCCTCAGCAAAGCGGCCGCGCTACCGCCCCGGCTCCACGTGGCAGCCGCGGCCTCGCGCACTCGACACCCTGACGACCGGCGGGCGCCGGAGCTTGGGGAACACGAGGCCGGGCTCCCAGCCCGTGCCCGGTGCCCGGAGCCGGGGCGCCGTGCCGCAGCGCTCCGCTGGCNGTGTGTGTGTGTGTGTGGATTTTTTTGCCCTTCCTGGTCCCAGAAGGAAAACGGCCGCGGTTTCACTACAACAGAAAAGAGAGGCAGGTCTTTGGCTGGAGCAGCGTGTACAGCAGCCTGCCTGTGGGGTTCTCCCCAAGCCCACGCCTTCGCAGCCGGCCCACTGCACCGGACCCCTCGGCAGAGCAGCACAGCCTGTCTCCAGGGGGCTGGTCCCGGGGGTTTCCCCAGGGTCCTGCGCCCACCCCAGCCTGGCTCTATCCCCAGAGCTGGCAGCAGCTCCCACCAGCTCCTGTCTCTCTTACAGGGGCTGCCATCGGTGCCATGCCCCTCACACCTGCGGGCAGAGCATCCCTCCTGCCTCACCCTCCGCACCCCAGAGAGGGGGTCGGGATGGGATGGAGCTGCCTGGGGGCTGAGAGCCACCCTGCTCCCCGTGCTCCCTGCGGCACTGGGGGCTGGCGGATGGCACAGGAGATGCGGGCGGTGGCCAGAGCAGCGCAGGGTGACCCTACAGGTGTGGGCTCCTCAGAGCCCAGCCCCAGCCCCAGCGCCAGCCCGGGCAGGGCCACGGTTCCTCCAGAGACCCGGCCTCGGCTCTGGCTGCCTGGTTGGGTTTGGTGCTAGTGAGCGGTCAGTGTTAGTGGTGGGAGGGGCTGGGTCTGTCTTGCTAGTAGGGAGTGAAGCGGCTGTACCCTCCTCGGTATAGACTAGCCTGCAACATCAAAGATGAAAAAAAAGCCAATCAGTATTCGAGAGACAGGCAAAGCCCAGTTCTTCCCTTCTTTTTTTTTCCTTTTTTTTTTCTGTTTTTTCTTTAATGTAAAATCACACCAAATTGCTTCTGTCCTTGGGATGTGAGGGGCGGGCAGGGCACCGCCGCCCGAGCCCATCCTTGTCCCCATCGCAGTGCTGGGCTGGCACCCGCCCTGCCCATCCCCAGACAGAGTGGGTTGCCCGGGGGTGCCAAGAGGTGCTTGGCAGCCTTTGCCCCAGCCGGGGGTGGTGGTGGGGTAAAAAAAGGAAAAAAAAGACGGGTTGGCTTTGAGATCCCGTCTATGAGTGGGATTTTTCATCTTTGATGCTGGTTGTGAAGCTACTGAAGAGCCGCAGCACGTGGCGGGGCTGCAGGTGTTGGTGGGTGCTCCCTGCATGTGGTTGGGTCCCGGGGACACGGCCCCGCACCAGGGACAAGAACAGGGGTCACAGTCCCAGGCAGCTGGGGGTGCTGGACCCCCTGGGAAGCATTGGGCATGGGCAGGACGGTGCAGGGCTGCCCTGGCCAGGGGTGACGGGGTGTGTGTGGGGCTCCCCTCTTGCCTGCCCATAACGGAGCCAGGCAGGGGCTGTGCTGCTCCAGCCGCCACCATTGCCAGCCCCCAGCTCCCCTCCCACAGCCCCCATACCCCGCAGGCTCCCCAGGCTGGGACCCCCTCCCCGGGCTGGCTTCTGCTCGCGCCGGGAAGCAAAGAAAGGGCGTGAGGGCTGCTCTTACCATGGTGCCGATGCTGTACGTGGCGGCGGGGCCGATGGTGTGGTGGTAGGGGTCTGCCGCTGCGTACACTCTGCCGTAACTAGGAGCAAACACAGCAGCGGGCGTTAGTGACTGGGGCTGGGGTCCTGTCCCCCCGTAGCAGCTCCCCAGCCCAGCCACTGCTTCCCTCTGTGGCTCCTGGGACCCTCCAGGACCTCCTCACTTCTCCCCCACCCCGTTCCTCTTCAGAACAAGCCCAGGTTTGTAGGACACCCTCATTGTGCCTGGCTCTGTCCTTGTCCCGCAGGGCACAAAAGCTGGGGTGTGATGGGCTGTGCAGGGGGTGACACGGGGCTCCCCCCGCCCCGGTTGCGGTGCCGCGGTGCTCACCTGTCGCTGTACGCTGCTGCTGCCGCCGCAGGCTGGGCGTATCTGTATGCGGCGTAACCCCCCTGCAGCGGAGGAGAGACTGCGTCAGGGTGGGGGGCAGCATCTGCTGGGGGGGCTCAGGGGGTCCTGGGCAGCCGGGCACCCCCTGGGCGCTGCCCTGGAGCAGCGGTGGGACCCTGTGGGGAGCTGGTGCCCGTGCCACCAGGCACACACCAGCCTCATTAGCATTCCCCAGGGGCTTTCACAAACATTAACCTTAAAAAATCAAATTTCCAGAGGAGAGAATGTCACCTCCCTGATCACTTTAATGAGGTGTCACATTAGATAAATCCTTCAGCCGCCCGCCTGAAATATCGCCAATGGCTTCTTAAATGTGGAGGTTAAAAGCCAGTGTAAGGCAGCGCACTGGCACCCGCCGAGGCCGTAAATCCTGTCTGGTGCTGGCACTGCCAGGGGCATGGCTGGGGCACAGGACTCTGCTGGTGCCACCTGGTTCGCTCCGGAGGAGCTGTGCTCTCATCCCATCTTGCCCTCCCCAGGGGAAGAGCCCAGCATGAAGCCTCCTGGTGCCACTCACCCCCCACCCTGGCACAGGGTCCCTGATGTGGCCCAGACCCCGGCACAGGCACTTACGTAGATCTCGGCTCCATAGAACCCGTCCTGGTAGACGACCCTGCAAACGAGGTGGAGGCGTCAGAGCCTGGCCAGTGTCACCAGCCGAGAGAGATCACGGGGAAGCCGGTGAACTGGGGACAGGAGCGGCCATCCCGGCAGCCCGAGGGCACGGCCTGGGCTGGGACTCCTGGCAGGGAGGGCAGGGATGTGGAGATGGGCAGTGGGAACAGCCAAGGGTGCCACAAGGATAGAGGAACCTGGGGCATGGTCACTGCTGGGAGCAACCAAGTGGCCACGGATCGCCGTGACCACACCGGACACCAGAGCAGCCGCGTGTGCCCAGAGAGAGGATTTCTATTAAACCAACTGGCATGGCTGGAATAACCGCCCGTGCTTTGGGGCACAGAAGGCTGGTGAGCACACGGGTCACCCCGAGGGGCAGCAGACATAGCAAAAGACCAGGATGGTGCTGGGGGAGCTGCAGCCCGTTCCCAAAGCGTGAGAGCCCAGCAATGCCGATGGCAGCAGGAACAGGGTGACATGGCAGCAAACGGTGCCCGATGCCAGCGGTGCCCCCCTCGCTGCCCCAGTACTCACGCGCCGTAGGTGGGGATGGGCGGCGGTGGCGGCGCAGCCCGGAAGGTGTTGTAGACGGCACGTCCTCGTCCCCGTAGGTGTGCCCCTCGGTAGGCCACGGCCGTCCCCGTGGCGGGGTACGGGAAACCCGTTACTGCAGGAGAGAGGGACAAACGTGGGTGCACGGCTGGGACCCCCACAGCCAGTGCAGGGCACCCTGCGGGATGCTGAGGAGAGGGGCTGGGGGCTGCTGCGAGCACAGGGAGGCAGGATGGGGAGAGGGGCTGGGGGCTGCTCACTGCTCAGAGCAGTGGTGGGGTCGGACGTGGTGTTTGGGGGGACCCGCAGCAGGGCCAGCACAGACGTGACGTTACCTGCGTAGAACTCGGGGCCGTAGACTGCTCCCACCACTGGGTTCAGCTTCCAGCCTGTGTGCAGGGAGAGCGGGTGAGGCGGGGGGCATCCTCCCCATGGCACTCCCCCCACCCACCCCTGGCTGGGTCCAAGGGGCCGAGCTCCTGTCCCCAGCAGCTGCAGGGCTTGTGGGGTGCCCGGGGGGGTTGCACTCCTGCACGGGGCAGGGAGCAGCTGCTCTCCTGTCTGCCCAAGGGCAAGTTTGCTGCAGGAGCTTGGCAGCAATAAGGGTGCCCGGGGATGCCCCTGCCCACTGCAGCTCTGGCTCTCCTCCCACCAGCCCTTACCATTGGTGTAGGGGTTGGCAGCCTTCTTGTTCGTCATGACCCGGGCCGTGGCATTGTTCACCTGTGGAGAGAAGGGATGGGAGCTCAGTGCCTGCGGGCAGCGGGGCTGGCGAGGCCACGGTCCAGGGCCCGCTCGCTGCTGCTGCTTCGGATGCCGGATGAAGGATGCCGGCTGCGCGGGGAGGTGTGGGATGAGCTCTGCCCACAGCTGCCCACGGTGACACAGCCCTGCCCCTAACCCCGGCCTCCTGCCCCTGTGACAGCGTCAGCCAGGCTGGTGGTGATGCCCTGGCTGCTGCGATGCCACGCTCGGGGTGAGCCCCGCCAGGCTTGGCTGCCTCCTGTCCCCACCCCACGCCTGCTTGTGGCAGGAACTGGAATCACAGCTCCTGCCCGGCTCTCTCAGACCATGTTCTGCAACAGGCAGGGCCAGTTCATGGGGCATCGCTGTGCCCTGACAGGCTGCCCTTCCCTGTGCTCAGCTCTGCTGGGGACGTTTGTGTCCTACTCCCTCCTCCTTGCCTCCCTGATGGCTGGTGACCAACAAGGTGCTGCCAACAAATGGGCAGAGCCTGATCCCTCAGCCTGGTGTGAAGCAATAAAGGCCTCAGGGGACCGGGCAGCCCTGGGCACGGGAGCCCTGCACAGAGTCCTCCCCTCCCGGAGCGGCACATGGGGCAGAGAATCCCCCTCCTCCCCGCAGAGCTCAGGCAAGGGGGCTGTGGGCAGCTCTGCCATCCAGCACGGGAGGTTCCTTAGAGCCACACACTCCTTGTGCAAAGTGAGGACCTTCCCTGCAGCTGGCACACACATGCTGCCGTGCTGCATTCATGGACACATGCACGCACCGGGCGAGCTCCTGCGGTGGCTGTGGGACCGGGGCTGGACCCAGAGCTGCCCCAGAGCATCCCCTGCCCCGGCTACCCCCTGCCCGCAGCCCCCGGGCAGCTTGGCCCTGCCTGCGGCCCTGGCAGCAAGGGCGGGCGGGCAGGGGGACACACGCACACGCAGCATGGCACTAGCACACTTATCTGAGCACCTCAATCTTCCGTCCCTCTACGATGGTGCCATTCAGCTTCTCCCGTGCCCGGTCGGCATCTGTGCTAGTTTCAAAAGTTACAAACCCAAAACCCTGTGAGCAGAGGAGAAAAGGAGAAAGAAAGAGACAGAGAGAGACAGAGAGAGGGTGCGGGGACAGAGAGAGAGAGGGGGTGAATCAGGAGAGCTGGCGCAGGAGATGAGGCTGCCGCAGAGCAGGGATGGAGAGCCCAGGCTGGGACCCCGCTGGCTCCGGGGGTCCCGGCTGAGGCCCAGCATCGCCCGCCAGCTGGGAGAAGAGTCTGGGAGAGGGGCACAGAAAGCAGGGAAGATACAACAGAGACATCCACACACAGAGGGACGCGAGCTGCCTGTGCCGGGCGGGGCAGAGCGAGCCCTCCCCTCTCTCCAGTGCTCGGGGGGCAGGGACCCTCCGGCTGGCACAGGGCAGCAGGACAGGGCTGCCCTGAGATGGGGGTACCCCGGGCCTGGGTCCTGTGGGGTAGGAGGGGAGGGGGGAGCAGGCAGAGGAGCTGCCGGGCACCCTGGCTCTGCTTGGCCCCCTCCACAGGGCTCACCGCAACGCGCCGGCCACAGGCAGCACCCACCTTTGAGCCCCGCTCATTGAAAATGATCTCCACATCCAGGATCTTCCCGAATTGCTGCAAGCAGAGAGAGACAAGGGGTGAGCACCCACAGAGCCCCCGGCCCCATGCCCACACCCGGGGCTGCTGGCACAGGGCTCTGTGCCCGGCTGGGTCAGGAACGGGCAGGGGTTGCCATGGGGGGCTGACCAGGGGACCCTTGGTGCCATGCAGGTGAGAGCCCCCATCCCTCCTGTGGCACCCATTCTTCAGGACTTGAGGAGCATCACCAAAAACCTCACTAGCTTCTGAACCCTAATGAGGGCTGGGAAGGGGACAAGGAGATAAGGGGAGGGGGTCAAGGTCTCTGTGTCACTTCCCACTCCATGCACTGGCCTTGGTCCAGCAGCCTGGCCATTAACCAGGGTGCAAACCCTGCAAATTACTGCTCCTGGCACAGAGGTGCCCAGGCATGCCACAGGCTGGGCAGGATGTGTTGTGGGGATGGACCAGCACTGGGGACCCCACTGTGCCATGGGGCAGCACCCGAAAGCAGACCCAGGGGTGCAAGGGGCTGGACAGGGCCGGACTCACCCCGAACATTTGCCGCAGGTCAGGGTCCCGGAATCGGAAGGGGATGTTGGAGACGTGTAACCTCTTGGGCTGCTGCTTGTCTGTGTTGTCTGAGGAGTGTAGCTGCTGGCTGTCTGTCTGTGCCGCCTCATCTGTCTGCTGTGGAAGCACCACCGGCCATCAGCCCCCAGCCCTGCCAGCCCCACAGCCCCCAGCAAGGGTCCAGCTCGGGGATCATCCCCCTCCCCTGCCTGCCCCCAAGCTCTGGGCAGCACCCCGGGGTGTCCCTGCACCCCGGACAGGCAGGGTGATGCTGGAGGGGATCTCTGCCTGCGGGCTTCGGGGAACACTGATTGAAAGGAACTAACTCCTAGACGGACCCTCAGCCAAAGCTGCCAGTCCAGAGGGCTGGTGCCTTGGGGGCCGTGACCCGGCACAGGGTGTGCCTGGGGGGGGATGCAGACCCTTCAAACAGGGCTGGGAAGTGCTGGGCTCAGCACTTTCCAGGTGCTGCGTTACAAGCCCGTAATTGAAGCTATCTGGTGGGAAGGCAGCCAAGCAGGTAGATTACAAGTGATTAGAGATGCTGGGGGGGCTGCAAGGGAGACAGCCGGTGGGAGTACCCAGCCTGGCACCCCAGAGACCACAGCCTGGCTGGCACTGCTGCCCCAGCAGCTCTGGCACTGCCCTCAGACCCCCACCCACGCCCCGGACCCCGCTCCTTACCGGTACTGTCTGTGTCCCTGCTATGGACTGTGTGCTGGCGTCGGTGCCCGGCTGCTCGGCGTGGCTCTGTGCTGGTGTGTAGAGGGTCATGGCGTGCTCCGGTACTGTGCTTTGCCCCGAGTAGTCCTGCGTGGGGTGGGGGTGCGGCGGTGCGTACTCTGCGGGGATCCCGTTCTGGGGGGGCGGGGGGTACTGGGCCGGGGGGTAGGGCTGAGCCATCGCGTCCGGCGGAGCCGTGGCGTCCTGGTTACCCTGCCAAGACAGCGGCACCATCCCCCTTACCCAACGGCGTTCCCAGGATGATGGGCTGCCACCTGCCCCGGGGAGGGGTCCTGGGCCCCACAGCCAGACCCAGGACCCCCAGCCCCACCGCACCCCAGCCTTCGGTGTGTCCCCCAGACCCTGGGCTGTCGTGGTGGCCACAATGGCTCTTGGGTCACATTGCCCACAGCCGAGTTCCCATCATCTCCAACTCCAGGTCCTGCCTGGCCGGTGCACTGGGGCTCAGGCAGCTGGAGGACAGAGCCCCACGATAAGTAGAGGAGCTGCACGTTGCCCACTCCTTGGGAAGGAAACCCTCGCCTTGGAGCCCAGCAAAGCCAAAGCCAGGCTGGGAACATCGCTCTGGGGGGGGCCTGCACTGCATCAGCGCTTGCTAGTGGCAAACCCAGCACCCCGGCGATGGTGGTGGCAGAGAAGGGGAGCAGGGTGGGGAAGGGCAGCCAGCGAGGGATGTTGATGGCTCCTTGGCAAACACCAGACAGGGATCAATTAACTGCTAAATATTTGATGAGGCCCTTTGCTTTAACACAGCTGGCCTGGCCACCCCAGTCAAACGGGTGAGCTGCACCTGCACCATGGGCCAAGGGCTGCCCATTGCCTGCTGGGGGACAGCGTGGGGCGGGGGGACGGCGTGGGGCTGCCAGCCTGCACCCCTCCTGCACACCCACCTACCGTCCATCCTTACAGCCCCACAGGCACCCCAGGCTCTCCCCCCTTGCACACGCGTGTGCCGCACACAGATACCCACCGCACACCCGTCAGCAGCCCCCGCTGGCAGCGTGTGCCTGAGCCAGCGCCCGCAGCCCCTCAGATGCTTTACGACCTGCCGCGGCAGCCTCTCGCCCATGAAATACATCTGCGGCTCAGCCCGCGGAGACAAGCTCCTTAATTGTGTGTGTGGCCGATTTATGGTGCGGAGAGAGGACGGGGGGGGCCACGCTGCCAAACGCCAGCCCCGCGCCGGCAGAGCCGTCGTGCCCGCGCGGGAGGTGGCGGAGCCCGCGCCGGGGGCACGGCGGGGACCACATGCAAACCCAGCGCAAACGATCCCGCTACAGATCTGCAAGTCATTGGCAGCCTCGCCAGCGCCTTCCGCGCTGACTCAGCTGCTCGGGGATGTGCCAGCAGATGCACCTGCCAGTGCTGCCGGTGCTGCAGGACGGCCCAGCTCCATCCCGGCACTGTCCCCAAGCCAGGCAGCTGGGGCAAACCCTGGCCAGCAGGCTGGAGGGGTTCCATCCTGCTCAGCCTGGCACCAGCACCTGAGCCAGAGAGCAGGCAGACACTGAACAGTCACAGCGGTCACGCTCCTGGTGCCCGACTCCCTGCCTGCATCCTTGATACCCAATGTCCATCTCTCCCAACCCTCCTGCCTGCATCCCTGCTGCCCAGTGCCCAACCCTCCTGCCTGCATCCCTGCCTGTGTGCAGGACCATCCTGCAGCATTCCCACATGCTCTGAGCTGGACTCTTGTCCTTGCTGTCACCGCATCCAGGATCAGCAGCATCACAGCAGGGCCGGGCACGTCTGCCCAGGTGGGCAGAGGCAGCGGGTGGGGGGACGCAGAGGGGGGCTGGGGCAAGGACTGTCCCCACGTGCCCAGGTCTCGGGTCCTGCTGGCTCCTCGCCAGCCTGTCCTGACAGCCACGTTCGTATCCGTTATTAATTAGGGTTGTCGCAGTGCTTGTCAGCCCAAGTATTATTTCATTCAGGGACCATTAGGTTCCCCTGTTTTGCTGCTCGCCATCGCCAGGGCTGCAGAGACGCAGATCAATGGCTCCCAGCACCTCCTGTCAGTGCTGCCCGTCCACCCCCGGGCACCCAGGGGCTGCTGGGCTCGGTGGCGGGGGCTGCAGGGACAAGGGCCTTGCGGGGATGGGGATGGTGACAGATTTGGCTGCGTGATGCCTGTTGACATCACGGGGAGATGGCTGCTGCTTGGCCCTACATCACACGCTGCCTGTCTCCTCCCCTGCCAGCTGCTCCGGGCTGCCCACAGCATGGGAAAAGCCCCATCCCTGGGCACCCTGGCAGTGAGGAGACCCCTCTGCTCTGCCTGGGAGGGTTAGTGGGTGAGGGGAGACCCCGAGAGCAGCTCCGTCCAGCCAGTCCCTGAGCCCAGTCTGGGAGGGCAGAGCCGGCAGGACCCTGAGGTCCCTGTCGCGGTGTCCCCATTGCGGTGTCCCCAGCGCAGTGTCCCCTGCCCGTCCCGCAGCCCAGCCCTGCGCAGCGGCTGCCGCAGCGGGCGGGGGGTAGATATCATCTTTAGCTGATTAAATGTCCCTCATTAACGAGTTTCTTTAATTAATGAAGTTTTTTTGTTTGCTCCACTTGCTTTCTCCCCACCGCACTCTGCCTCCTCAGCACAATCCAGGCCATTTCCTTTCAAGTCATTTAGCGCGTGGGGCCGGTTCCTGCCGACGCCGCACTTTGGTGATTGTTCCTGTCAGCTCGGGGCTGACAACGCCATTTTTAACATTTGCTCCTTTTTTAAGAAAATAACACACCGGGAGCCCCCGAATGCAGAGGATGCCGTTGAACCAACAGATGCCCGCGCTGACCAGAGGGCACTCACCGGCCCTGGCACGGCGGCATTGCCACCACAGCTCACTGCGACCGGTGTCCTGCCAGCACGGTGCCAAGGCTGATCATCAGCAACCGTCACCTCCTGCCACTCGCTCCAGCCATGGCCCCACAGTGCCCCCCAAGGGCAGCCCAACCAGCGACTTCACGGCTTCTGCTTGTGCCAACAGCCACGACTTACAGCCAGGTGACAGCCTGTCCTGGGACTGCTCCCCTTGCCCATGGCCACCACAAATGTGCCCAGAGGTCCCTCCAAAAGCCTCATACCTGTCCTGCTGCCTCAGCCCAGCTGTCCCACCCTGCTCTCATCTCATAGAATCAGAGAATTGCTTTGGTTGGAAGAGACCTTCAAGATCATTGAGTCCAACTGTTCCCCCAGCACTGCCAGGGCATCACTAACCCATGGCCCTCAGCAACACATCTCCATGCCTTGGAAACCCCTCCAGGGATGGGGACTCCACCACTGCCCTGCCCAGCCTGGCCATCACCATGAGGCCTTGCTGTCACCACACAGCTATGCCATCACCATGAGGCCGTGGCCATCATCACGAAGCTGTGGTCACCACCACACAGCCCTGCCATCACCATGAGGCCGTGCCATCACCATGCAGCCATGCCATCACCACGAGGCCGTGCCCAGCGCAGCTTATCCCCGTGACAACCACAACGTCCCTGCTTCGATCCGGGCGCTCGCTCATGCTAATGACTGTCAACATGAAACAGAGGCCGTGAAGGGGAAGAAAATTACTCCCTGAAAAGGAATTGACTGATCCCCGTCATTTCTCAAGGAATCACTGACCTGTGAATATTTCATTACCCAAAATGCAGTGCCATCCATACAAAGCAGCGCGCCTGGCCCTGCACTGGCACTGCCACTGCCATCGCAGCCCCACAGAGAGCTTGGGGGGACAGTGGGGGAATGACCCCCCGGGAAGGAGCCATGGAAGGAGGTGAGTGGCTGTGGAGGCCGGAGGTTGCGGCTGCCACGTTTAATGTCCTCATTAACAGGGAGGCAAAGGAGGATGGGAGCGAGCGCACTAATGGCATTGGCCAGGGATGCTGGAGGGGGAGCTCTGCAAAGAGCGGTGGGGCTGGAGAGAATGGGCAGGACCCAAGGGACAGAGGTGATGGGTGAGAGGAGGAGGAGCAGGAGCAGGGGGAGGCAGTCAGCTGCTGGCGTGGGAAAAGGATAATTTTTCCAGGCTGCCACACACCATCCCAACACCAACCCGGCAAGAGGGCAGCCACCTCTCCCAGCCCAGGGCAGAGGGCTCTGGCCAGAGCCCCACTGCCCACGGTGCCAGGGCTGGGCAGGGCCGGGCGCTGCTCCCTGGCTGCCTGTGGGGGAAGGACATGGTGGCCATGCAATCCCAGTGATGAGATGCCAGCTGAGGCGTCGGGCACGGAGCTGCCCCATGTCCCCGTCACCTCCCACGTGGGGCAGGGGGAGCAGGGTCCGGCCCCGGCTCCGCCAGCCAGAAACTTCGGAGCTGAGGCTGCATGAAATATTCATGAAGTAAATGGTGCAATTTCATCTGCATTCAGCCAACTTCATGTATATTTCAGAGTATTATGAAATGATAATGTTGTGTAACTGACGCGAGGCGGGGGGGCTCCCGGCTCACACCTACCTGTGCCGCGGAGGGGCCGGGCTGCGTCCCCGCCAGAGACACGCCAGGATCAGGCCCGCAGCGAGCGCGAGAACCTCAGCTCTGGGATCGCGGCATCTCCTCCCTCCCGAGCAGCTCCCGGCATCCCCAGCACCGCCAGTGATGCCAAGTCTCACCTGCAGCAGCTCCCAGCATCACCAGCGGGGCCAGGACTCACCCGCAGCAGCTCCCAGCGTCACTGGTGAGGCCAAGTCTCACCTACAACAGCTCCTGGCATCACGAGGAGTCCTGAGGCTAATCTACAGCAGCTCCTGGTGTTACTGGTGGTGCCAGGGGTCACCCACAGCAGCTCCCAGCCTGAGCAGATGCTCCCGGACCTAAGCTGGCCTCCTTGGCACAGCTCTTCTCACCAGCACACCGGAACAAGGCAGAGCTGGTGGACGCAGTGTTGGCTGGGACCCCCAACAGCACTTGGTCCCCAGTGGCCACTGACGGGTTTGGGACAAGCTTGGCACAAACTTGGCTGCAGGACCCGGGGACAGGGAAAGGTTGGTGAGGACTCGAGTTCTTGGCAGCTCCTTCTGAGCCCCACAGACACCAACCAGAGCACCCAGAGGGCTCTGAGGGGATGGGCACCCTCGGGTGTCTCATCCAAGCTGATGGGCATCACAGGCAGAGGAGGGAGGGCCTGGAGATGAGCTGGCACCTTCCTCCGGTGCAGCCTCACACCCGCAGGGCTATGGGCCCACCCTGGCCCTTGAGCTATTCCCGCTGAGGGTGAGGGTGCCCAGTTCATTGCAAGTGCCCAAGTGGGGCTGCCAGAGCTGCCAGCTCCCAGCCCCATCTCAGCTTTCCCAGGACAGGCACAGCCGCAGTGCTGGGATCGTGCCCCTGGCTGCTCCTGGCATGGGTGATCCCCCCCATTGGCACTGCCAGAGCCACCCACACCAGAGTCCAGCCTGGCTGGACCCAGACAGCTCAAGACACAACAAGCAGCAGATGAACGGCCACAACCACCAGCCTCACACCTCCCTGGTGAGCATCACACCAGCTCCCGTTGCCATCCCCACAGCTCACAGGTCCTTAAGGAGCCCACACAGCACTGCCCTGGACCCACTTCTGCAAAGCCCTTCGTGCCCAGGAGCCCACCCACGGCCCCTGGCACCACCACACCGGGCTCTGTCACTGCCACATGTAGTGCTCGCTGCCACGCAGGCTCGCAGTGGTCAGCGTGGGCACCTGGGGAGTCACGGCCCCGCGTGTTTGCCCAGACCAGCTCCCTCACACAGGCCTCTCTAATAGGCAGTCAGGAGCATAATTTTTCCTCTAATTACATATTCAGCACTTCTGAGAAAATGAGATTTTGGTAATTCAATTGGACTGGGAAGCAGGGCTATAATAAAATGAAATTTGTAACAATCGCGCAGTTAAATTAGTTAAATGGAGAGGAAGGAGCTGTGGAAAATTGACCCCTCGATCTCCTAAAGACTAATCAGACATTTGAACCGAGTTGTGCTAACAAAGCCCCCGGGGGTGTTGTGGCGGCGGAGCGAAGGGGAAACCAGAGATGCCACGAGGGAAGAGCTGGGAAAGAGCCGGCACCACGGAGGGGACCCTCTGCACTGGACGGTGCCAGGGTGTGATGCTGGTGACATGTCCTCTGTGGCACCAGCCATCACCAGGACCTGGCAGCCAAGGCCCAACACCGTCCTGGACATGCACCACATCCTTGCTGGACATAGAGGATGGCACATGGTCCTTCTCCCACCGTGACCACTGGGACATGGACAGATGTGCCCTGCGGTGAGACTGGTCCTGAGTGGGGACAGCCATGGCAAGGACACCAGGCATGGCACACCATGGAACACCACGTCAGCAGGGAGAGCTGGGGGGGCTCTGCAGCAGGTACAAAGTAATTAGCCTCAATATTTATCTTGTTGTTCATCTTTTTTTTTTTATATTATTTTTTTTTCTTGAGAAAGAAAAAGAGAAAAAAGACGAGTTTCTCATTTGCAAGTTAATTAGTCTAATTAGCTCTAATTAAGAGCTCCCCACACAATGCAGATCACAAATAAGCTGCCACTGTCGCCTGCTCCTGCTCTGCTCTCCCCGTTTTTGATTTTATACTGGAGTTGTGCAAAGGCTGCAGCCGGTGCCATGGTGGGGGTGATGCTGAGTGGGCACAGCCGGGGTGGGGGATCCCACAGTCTGGGGGCTGCTCCCCTCTGCAGCTGGTGCCGGGGTTCCTCGGGACCCCTCTGCTGCTCTCCTGGGAGTCCCCATCCCAGAGCCAGGGCTCAGCTCACCCCGGGCCCTCCAAAGCAGAACCTGTGTGTCCTTCACCTGTTCCTCACCCTGGTGCCTGTGCCAGGGGCTTTGCCCACATGTTCTGACAGATGAAGGGGTGCCCAGGTGCTGCTGGGGGTCCCCAGCCCACAGAGAGCTGTGGGGGACGCAGAGGAGTAGCATGGTCCCTGGCAAAGAGCAGGGCAGGAGGCCGGTGGCCGGGGCAGACAGGGGTCATGGGGCACACGGGCAGCTGGGCACTAGGCTCTGCCGCTCAGCTTCACCAACGTGCCACCCCGGCACTGCCAGTGCCCTCCTCTCCCCAGCGCTGCCACAGCTTGGCGGGAGGAGGACGCGATGGCAGCGGGGACCCCGGCGTGGGCCAGGCGCTGTGCCACCCGCCCTGCCAGCCCCCTGTGCCGCGGGCGAGGAGCTGCCACAGGGCACCGGGCGCCGCTCGATCATGTCAGCTTATGTGTCATTTTCTACTCGGGTGCTGCGGGCAGTGAGGGATCGCTGCTCGGAGACGAGGGGAAAATCATGACAAAGTGCTGCGAGCCCGGCGCTTGGCGAGGGGGAGCAGGAGCCTCCAGCCATGCCTTGTCCCCCCGCCATGGGGCCACTGCCACGGCCACCAGCCGCCACCACCCCAACACCTCACAGCGAGTCCGTGGCCCTGCAGCATTCACCAGCCGCCGTGCCTGGGTGCCAGCCACAGGGACCCGTTGGGCATAGAGCCACCCAGGCTCTGCAGACACGTGCCAGCCCCAACACCCACTTCACGCTGGCGGGAGACCCCCAGGACTGGGGACAGCAGCCCCCTGGCTCTGATGGACAGGGAACGGCTGAGATCCCCGAGGGTGGGAGCAGGACCCGGCTCTTGACAAGTCCCCAAAGCACCTTTCCCTCACCAGCAGCACCAGCTGGTGGCACACACCAAAGCCCTGGCAGCACCAGCACTGCCAGCACCGTCCCCACAAACTTGGGTCTCCTCCAGTGCTCGGCTCACTCAGTTTAATGGGTTATTGCTGCCAGAGCTCCCATCTCAGCAGCACCGGGGCTGGACCGAATCCTGCTGATGCTCTGCAAACCCCGGGGGTAAGATCCGTGCAGCGCAGCCGGGATGTGAAGGCTCCAGAGCTGGGCACTGCTGGAGCCAGCTGGAAGGTGCAAAGAAAAAGAAGGAGAACCCAGCCGGGCCCTCGCTGGGTCTACCCACAGTGTTCCTGCTCAGTCCTGCTCCTGTCCCCACCGTGCCTGGCTGGACGAGGGTGGCAGAAACACCGAGGCCACGGGTTCCCACGGGCTTGGAGCCTCCTCTGCCCCACTGGCCCAGCCTGTTATTCCATCAACACAAGCCCTGGGCACGGGCAGCATCGCTCCTCTGCCCACAGAGCCAACGCACTCACTCCGGGGTTGGAGCCCAGCTGCCATGGTCCCTCTGGCATGACAGGCACAAGGCACCCACGCACCAGGGCCGTCAGCGGGACCCACGGGGAGGGCACCCGGGAGCCAAATCTCTGCCATGACTCTGCACATCCCCAGCACCCAGCATCCTGCCCAGGCTGCCAACCCTGGAGCCACCCCGGCCCTGGCACAGTGCAGGAAAATCCGGTTTCAAAGGCACTCTCTGATTTGATGCTGGGCCCGGAGCAAGTGCCGGGGGCAGGTGGGGGCTGGGCGGTGGGAGCCAGCGTGGGCAGCCTGCTCCTGCTCTCCTCATTAGCCTTTCTTTGTCAAACCAGACCCCTCCACCACCTGCCTGCGATGTTTTAAAAAATGATAGATACTAAATCTAATTTCATCTACTCATTCACCCATCACTATAGTGCTAAAATAGGAATATACCTATAAAAAGAGCATCACCAGGCAGTGTAGGCCTAAATTACAGCTATTGTGGGAAAACCAGCTTCGCGAAGCTAAAATTAATGTCAGTGTTTTCAATATATTAAAAAAAAAAAAAAGGAAAAGGTGTTTTTTGCAGCTTTTTAAAGCCTAGTCTCTGCCACGCAAAGCACCCGCTGCAGTGCGGGCACTCGGCCGGGGCCGGCAGCCGCCGTGCCGGCTCTGTGCCGGGTCCGTGCCGGGTCTGTG
>VYZX01004992.1:519959-618375 GCA_013401335.1 Brachypteracias leptosomus | reverse complement strand
AGGGAGCCGAGCTGAGGAGCTGCAAGGTGCCCACAGCCTGGATGAGCCACTGGCACTGCCAGAGCCCGCTGGCAGCTGGGCTGGCTGCGGCACCAGGCAACAAAGTCTTGAAGACAACTTCATCTCTTGGTCATTCCTTCACTGCTGAAAACGCCAGGGCTGGGGAGCTACGAAACACGAGTGGGCTCCTCGGGAGCAAATACAGCGAACACCAACAAATTCCCCATGGGAAGAGCACGTTCCCAAAGGGGACATGGCCAGTTACTGTGACTGCACAGCCCCCAGCTCTTGGCACCCCCAGCCAGCCCAGCCAAATGCGCAGCTTGGCACAGGAGGAACCAGTGGCCAGCACCAGCCCCTGTAGCCACGAGGCTCAGGCACCATCTGCGTGTGCCCACCTCAGCTCTGATGCGCAGACATCTGCCTCCTCGGGTACACACGCACTCCAGACAGGGAACCGTAACCCAGGGGGTGTGAACGGAGCACCCTCAGCCCCCGTGTCGTGATACCTTTGGGTAGAGTTGGTCAGACTCCCCCAGGCCTCTCTGGCACAGGTGAGCCCAGCCGGATGGTGAGCTTGGCAGTGGACAGAGGCGGCACCGCTCCCTGAGTGCTTCTTGGGCACCATGCTGCCAAAGGTACGTGCCCCAAACCCAGAGCGAATTCAGGGCTAAGCCACTGGGCACCAGCAGGCCCACTGCACAGCCGGGTGGGCGAGGAGCCTGGTGGAGCACGTGCCCTGTGCCCCTTCCCCACGTGATGGGTGTCAGCGACGTCCTGCTGCGTGACACCTTGTTGGGACTTACACCAGGAACACCCCGTCCCCAAGCACTGGGCGCAGAACCTCAGAAAGGGACAAGCCCTGGGAAGAGGACGGAGATTTTGGCCTCCATCGTGCTCATTAGCTGGGTGAAAATCCAACTCCAAATTTCTTAATAAAACCCTCCTTCCTGGCTCGCGAGCCCAGAGCGGCTGCCAAGGAGCAGGAGGCTTCTGGGAGAGCGGGGAGGAAGAGACACTAAACACGACGGGCAAATTAAAACAAACAGGGCGAGGGGGGAACCAGGAGCTGCTGGGTGCAGAGTCAGGGAAAAGCTTCTCCTTCCAGAGACCCCCAAATCCACTTGTTCCCAGCTCAGCTGGGTGCCAGCAGCAGGCAGCCCACCCTGCCCACAGCGCTGCCGGTCCAGCCGCAGCCCCGAGAGCCGCCAGCGGCGCAGCCGGCCCATGCCGGAGCCAAATCCCTCGCAGAAGGATGGGGGATGAGGGATGCCGGGAGGATGAGGGGATCCCAGAAGGATGAGGGTATCCCAGGAGGATGAGGGGATGCCGGAAGGACAAGGGGATCCTGGGAGGATGAGGAGATGCTGAGGGATGAGGAGATGCCAGGGGATGAGGAGATCCCAGCTGGAGAAGGCATCTCCCACACTGCCGCCGTTCCCACCAGAGGCTCTGGGCCCCGCTGCCGGTTCAAAGCATCCATGAGCTCCCTTCAGAGGGACAAAACCTCCCCGGGAACATGCTGGGGGCTCGGGGACAGCTCCTGCTCGGTGCCAGACATGCCTGAGCGGCCGAGCAGCGGCCACGGGGACCTCGGCGCAGCCTGGGGATGCCGAGACCGAGTGGCCGCCCAGCGCCGGCTCTCCCTGGGCTCTGCCTGCAGGAGGGTGCAATAAATCACGCAGCGCCTTGGCCGGCCTCTGCAGCAGCCCCTGCGTGAGCCCCAGCCCCCTGCACACCCACGGCTGCTGCACTTGTATAACCACCGGCTTCACCAGCCCCATCTCCAGCACCGGGGCCAGATGGAGGGAGCCCAGGCCTCACCATCCCCACTGGCCAGGGGCTCCGGGCATCCCGAGGGACCGAACCGCTCCCCAGCCCTTTCCCTGCGGGGCCGGGAGGGTTTGTACCCGCGCCGCCTGCCCTCGGCTGCCGGGAGAGCCGCGCAGGCCACGCCGAGCACCGTGAGGATGCTATGAATTTTTAAACTCCTGAAAGCACAAATGGAGCAGTTTGCCTGGCTGGGAGACGGGATTTCCGATGCAGCAAAGAGGCTTTTGAAGAAAACGCTGCCTCTCCCGAGCTGCGCTTCCCCTGGGACAACGAGCCCGGGAAGCCGGCGCGCTGGGGCCAGCACGGTACCCAAGGGACAGCACAGCCTGGCCAGAAGTTAAGGACCAAACCAGTGGCCCTCTGGCTGGGCTGCTCAGTGCTGGGGCTCACTCGGCCCCGCAGCCCCCCCAGGTCTCTCTGCAGCACCTTCCTATCAGCAGTGAGACAAACCCACCGTCGCTGGACCCCGTGGCACGCACGGTGTGACAGCACAAGCACACACACACATCCATGCACACGCGTGTGCATGCACAAGCTCATCACCTTCCTTTCTCCCCAGAGGCTGCTCAGGCCACGCAGAAGCCTCGTTCCTTTATCCGAGCATCCACCATCGCCCCTCGCCTTCGCCGAACGGCAGCAGCGCCGAGGCTGGGGAAGCGCTGGACTGGCGCCGGCGGCTCTGCCCGCGGCTCTGCCTGCCGCACTGCCCGCGGCTCTGCCGGGAGCCGGAGAGACCCAACGGAATCGCGCCCGAGGACCACGAGCCACCACCGCGACACAACTCGCCGGTACCGCGGGGCTGGTGCCGGAGAGGCCCCGCAGTCGGGGAGGAAGCAGTTAAGCTCTGACCCTGCACCGGGCCAGAAACACGTGTGAACCGGAAAGCAAAAAAATCCCCCGGAGAGGGTGACTTACCTGTTGGAGGTAGAGGAAGGCTGGAGGGCAGGGGAGAGAGTGAGGAAGCATGCCTGAGTTGGAGACAAGGAGGCAGCCCGAGTTAGCCATGGAGCACAGCATGTGTCGACAGGTAGCCGTGAAGATGCTCGCGGTCCGTCCTCTTCCGCACACCGCTATCCTCGTCTTCCCGGCTCGCCCCTCGGGCTCTCCCCTCCTCGGTCCCTCCCGACCCCTCGGCGCTAGTTAGGAGGGTTCATCTGCAGCAGGCCGGCTGCGCCCGGGACCAGCGCTCGCCCGTTCACTTCGGTGCCATTAGACACTGGCACTGAGCGCACGGTCTGCAAAGGGTGTGTGTGAGCCAGAGCGGGAGCGGGGAGAGAAAGGAAGGGGAGGAGGAAGGGAGAGAGGGCGAGGGAGCGAAATAAAAGGGGTGGGAGTTGGAGGAGGAGGGGGAGTCCCCTGTGCATTCAGACATCAAACAGAGCTCTGTATAAAATGAAGAGAATCCGTAATGACATGAGAACAGCTGATCCCGCACTTAACCCCTCCACCGCCGCTCGCAGATGGCTTCCCCGCCGCCCGCACAGCCCCGCGCAGCCCGGGCAGGCAGGTGGGCACGATGGGGCCGAGCGGGCACAGCCGGCTCCCCTCCCGGCGCTGGCTCCCGAGGGACGAAGGGTCTTACCGGGAGTTTCGGTGATGCAAGGTGGGCGCCCCGGGAAGCGGTGCCGAGCAGCCGGCCGCGGGACTCCCCAGGCACACACAGCCGGACACGTGCACACGCACCACGCTCTCGGTGGGAGACACACACCAGACAGGGCCATGCGGCAGCCCCAGCCCCGCCTCCCCGGCGAGGCACAGACCCGCTCGCACCCGCAGCCCCGCAGCACGCATGGCCCCGGCAGCCCCGCGCACTGATGCGACGCCGCGGGCTCACGGCATGGCTGGCAGCGCCACCGGCCTTCCCTCGACACCGCCGCCACACCCCGGGCACCGGCGCTTGGCCCCGCCATGTGCCAAGGCATGTGAGCCCTGGGCAGGGCCTGCCCCTGGCACCCTGCGAGCCCTCGTTGGCAAAGGGGAGCCTGGCACCCCGCGGTGACATGGAGGGGCCCTGCCTGCACGCACCGGCTTCCCCACGCTCCCCGGAGCGATGGGCACCCCCTGCCCCGAGCACCTCCCACTGGCCGTGGGCAGGGGCTGGCCCTGGCATTGCTCAAGAGGCTTTCTGGCATTTTGGACTGGCCTGCCAGTGCTACCAGCAGCCCTGATGCATCAGCACCGCACACATCTCTGGCACAGCTGCCATGGCAATAGCCTACGTGCCGGTGCCTGGAGGGACAGCTGGCGTGGGCACACACGTGTGCTCGTTCGGGTCCCTGGTCCCACCTCATGCCCTCTCCTGTGGCAGCCCCGGCATATCGGGTGCTGCAGAGCTCAGTGCTGGCACAGGGGTCCTTGCCCCGGTGCCCCGCGCTGCATCGCACCCAAGTTCGGAACCACGGCCAGCGACGGAGCAGCCGGGCCGCCGTTGAGCTCGGGTATGTGGGAAATAAAACCTGGGCTCAGTTCAGTTTCCATCTTGGCCAAATGTGATGCACAAAGGCAGGTCTGTGCCAGCAGCTGCTGATGCTCCGTCTCTGCCGGAGCCTCCAGCACACGACCAGCCCTACTCGGAGGCTGGGATTTTCCACAGTATCCCCAGACATAGCGACATGCTGCAGTGTCCTGGTACACTCGCAGCGGTTCCCGGTTCTGCTGCAGATACTCCACAGCAGCCGCGCGTGGCACAGCCGGCCCGGAGCCACCGGCCAAACCTGGTGGAGACAAACAACTCTGGGAAAAGCTGTCCCGAGGAGGTGGCATGTGGGGCCAAAGGGAGCAGACCCTACAGGGTCCCACTGCTGGGGGGACCATGCTCCAAAAGGACGGCGAGGTGCCAAATCAGGGAGGGGACATTGGGGGAGGGTTTCTCATCGCCACCGCCCCACGGTACCAAGAGCCAAAAGGGGTTTGGCAGCGATATCTGCTACCAACAGCATCCTCCAGCCGCGCTCCCTGCAGCGAGCTCCTGTCCCACCACAACCGCTCACCCTCCAGCTCCCAAGTGACCACGACAGGTCCCACTGCCGCAGCCCGTCCAGCACACCCCGGTGCTTGGATCCTGTGCTCCCTGCTCACCACAGCTCCCCTTCCCCAGCGGCCCCAGTGGCACACTCTCCTGCTCCAGTGCCCAGGGCAGCTCTGCAAGGGCTGGGGGACAAGCACATCCTCATTCTTGGGCAGCTATGGGTGTGGGGCTCCACCAGGCACCACATGACCCTGAGCACCGCGCAGCACCCAGCACAGGGCGAGGGACACCCTGGCAAGGTGATGGGCAGCTCCAAAGGCCCTGGGCCGGGTGGTGCTGCTCTCAGGCAGAGGTGACAAGGGAAGGGCATGGCCTGATGCTCTGGGCTTGCGGTGCCCAACCAAGCACACCACGTGAGGCCGGAGCCGGCTCCAGGATGAGGTAATCTGCCCGTCCTCCCCCGCGCCGGAGCCTGGCTCCGGGCAGGGTGACTCAAAGGCGTTCCTGGCTGGTGGCAGCGCCACAAGCCCTGGCACTGCCCTGAGCCAGCAGCCCCGCGTCGCGGGAAGGTCCAGGCTGGCAGCTCTGCCAGGAGCGATGTGCCGGGCAGATCCCCCGGCCCTGCTGGGGCAGACCCCCTGCACCACCGGCAGTGGCACAAACTGGCCACGTTTCCCAGGATAGGTACCTTGGCAGTGGGAGAACCGGGCACGGCTCTGGGAGCTGAGGAGCGTTCGAGTCTCCTCTCTCCCTCCTCCATCCATCACCAACATCTACCTGGCTGCAGAGATGCCCCCATGAGACACCATCATGGCAGGGCTGTACCAACCCATCAGCTGGCTCCAGAGTCAGGGACACATCCCTGGTCACCACCAGATTTCCCTCACCCTGCTGTTCCCAGTCACCCCGGCGGTGACATCGTGCTGCAGCCCCAGCCAATGGCACCAGCAGTGGCACCAGGGCTGTGCCAGGGCAGCCCCGCGGTGCCCGCACCCAAGGAGCCCCAGCCAGGGCTGCCCAGCCCTGCGGAGCAGCAGCCCCAGAGGAACCCCTCCGAAACTGAAGTCTCCTGGAATGAAAGTTTATTTATCTGTTTAATTAAGATGTGTTCACCAGGCGCACAGACCCCGTTCCATCTGTCTCACTTACAGCCGCGTCCCAGTAAAATTAAACCTAATAAATATCAGACGAGGAAAAGCAAAGGGCACATGTAAGATATATGATCAAAGGCAGAAGTTGCACAGGGCTGCAGTTCTAAGCACATCTTTCTCTCTGCCCTTCGGGGATGGGTTGGTGATGCGCTCCCATGCACAGGATGGGGCTGGCTTTCCTTCAAATCAGCACTATTTTCATTTTTTATTTATTTTAAATGAACCCTTGAGGGCTCCTTGGTTTTGTTTTCTGGAATGGGGAGAACAATATGGCACCGGGACAGCAGTGGCCTCGGCCACTGGTCTGGAGCCCAGACAGGCACCGGAGCCATGGGGCAGAGCCTGGGGCCGGGCAGGCTGATGGGCACAGACTCCCCAAACCACCGAGAGGACCCTCCGGGGGATGTGGGACAGTTGGGGGGCTCCTAGCAGATGGGAGGTACCAGCCACATGTGGTGGAGCTGATCTGGTGGCAGAGACCCGCCGGGAGGTGCCCACAGTGTGGCACTGCCAGCTCCCACTGCCGGGGAGATGCCAGATGCGCTGGGCACTCTGCTCCCCTCCAAGGCACACTCGCCTCTGCCCTTTGGAAACTTCACCAACAGAAACCAGGGCTCCGCGCTCTGCCCACACTCTGCCCGCAGCTCTGGCCAGGGCTCTGCTCCGGAGCTTTCCTCAGCGCATGGAACTGCACAGACTGGCCACACATCATGGCTGTGGCACTGCCCACGCATCCAGGCACCAAAGGACCTGCACACACTGCACCAAGCCCCTGAGCCCATGTCAGACCTGCTGCCCTCAATGCAACATCCAGACCCCCGACCCACCCTCTCCACAGGGTCGATGGGAACTCGCAGCCACCAGCTCTGCAGTGCCCACGGGGATGCCATCCTGCACCTTCTTCCGGCACGGAGGGACCACACGGCAGCCCATGGACCTGCCATGGAGATGCAAATGCACTGCCACGCAGGAGAGATGCCAACAGGGGACGTGGTGAGGCTGAGATGCAGCCGCTGGTGTGAGGACCATTGAGGTCGGGTGGTCCCAGCCCCCATGGGGTCAGCCCACCAGCGCCCACAGCACCCAGCGAGCAGGGCACCCATCTAGTCCTCTCCTCTCACTCGCTCCACAATGCCCCCAAGCCACGGCGTTCATTAATTAAAAGCTCATTAGTAGTTAATCATAGACATAAAGCAATTAGATGAAGGCGCTGACGGATCTGAGCTGCCGGGGAGCGAGGGGAAGGTCCCGCATACCCGTCAGGTCGGGCACAGGGAGTGCCCTGACACTGGGCACAGGGGAGAAGGGACCCCTAGAGGTGCCAGGCGAGAGCACCAGGTGCCAGCGGGCTCTGTCTGCTGCGAGAGCTCCATGCCACCTCCACGCCATCACTGTGCCATGGCTCCCTCTGCCCGGGCTTCCCCAGCCCCGCTGTGCAGCAGCAGCATCAGGATTTACTGGGATGGGGACACCAAGGAGCTGGGGCTGCTCAGGCTGAGCTGTGCCAGGCAGGGGACCCCAACCATGGGACCTGCTGGCACAGAGCACCCAGCACCAGCCATGGCACACACCAAAGCGCTTCCTCCTGCCGCCGGCATCACCAGCCCCGTCCAAGGGGCAGCTCCCAGCCCATCCCAGTGCCTCACGCTGCCCCCAATCCCACACACTCCCTATCTCTGGAGACAGCCCCATGGCTGCCTGTAGACTCCTGGTTTCTTGCTCCATCTCTAAAAGACAGACGTGGTTTAAACCAACCGCAGCAGAACCCGATATGGCCATTATGGCCCTGCCAGGGTGCAGGGACCCCCAGGAGCACTGGTGGGATGTTGGGGAGGATGCCCCAGCTCCCTGGGCTGCCTGGCCGAGCCTCCCCTCTCTTTCCTCCTCCTCCAGCAGCTCTTGGGGCATCACTGGAGCCCCTGTCTGCTCTCAACTCCCAGAGAAGCTGGAGATTGTTCTGAAGCCTCCACTCTGCCCCTTCCCAGCACCCTCCTGACTGCTGACCCAGCTCCTGCCCCTGCCCCGGGGCACAGTGGCCATGAGGTCACAGCTCCCAGGTGGTGGCAGCACCCAGGCATGACCTCACCAGGTCAGAACGTGGCCAACACACGGCAAGTATCCGAGATGGCAGCTGCGGCAGCCAGGAGGGGAGCAAAAATGCAGAGAAAGCACATGAAAGTTTAATGGGATCTAGGGGAAATCATCACCTCACTGTAACTTTCCTCACCCGCAGCTGGGGGGGGCCGAGACAGGGCCCTGGAGATGTTTTGACCCCTGCCCAGAGCAGCCAGAGCTGCACAGAGCCAGAGAGCAGCTGGGCCAGCACCGGGGCGATCCCACTGCCCCCAAACCAGCCCTGCCCTGCCCTGCCGCCAACACCCTGGGTGCTCTCAGCAAGAGCTAACGGTGCATGGGCACCTCACAGCAACCACATCCCAGCTCTGGGACACGCTGGCAGCTCCCCAGGGACATGGTTTCCACTTGTGGTCGGGTAGGATGAGCAGGATCTGGTCACCGCAGCAGTGAGATCCCAGCCTCTTGCCTTCAGCCGCCACAACCCTTCCTAAAGCCCTTTCACTTGACAAAATGTTTACATGAAATGGCAATTAGGATCCCTGGATTTAATGAGAATTAACAGGCAGGCAGCAGAACCGTGGCAGAAGAGATGCTGCCGAGCACCTCCAGCTCGTGGGCACCGCGCCAGTGCTGCCAGCACATGGGGCAGGATGGGCTGGTCAAGGCTGCCTTCGAGGCTGGCACATCCACAAGCAGGGATGAGGGCAGGGGTGTGCGTGGCACTGCTGGCACCAGCACAGGGCAGTCTGGACTGGCACATACTGGGAGCCATGGACAGGGGACATGGGCGAGGGAGAGCACCAGGCAGGAGGGCTCTGGAAGCAGACACTCCATCCTCGTTACAAGGCCTTTTACATGCACAGACAGGATACAAGCGTTTAAACAGGCTCTAGGACTCCAGGGCAAACTTTAAAAATCATAATATTTATAGAACCCTCCTTCCACTCACCCCACATGCTCTTTATTTTGCCTGCAATTACTGCTAATTCGAAGACATTTTGCTTTGGCATCTCAGCCTGTTGTGGTGTTGGTGACAGAGGCACCTGCTGCGGCCACGCACCAAAACCCAGCCCCTCTGCTTCCAACGACCGAGAGACACCCATGATGCCCACGATGCCAAGAGAAGATGCTCAGTTGCTCTGACGGGAGCAAAGCCCTCACCCGTCCCCTCCACCAGAAGCGCTGGGGATGCCATTGTGTCCTGCATCATACCGAGACCCAGCGGTCCTGGGCTTGCTGGCTACATGGACTCGAGTGAGACCCTTGAGTGCCTCTGCCCCACAGCAAACACCTTGTGGGGAGCTGTGCTTGGGGGACCATCACCCTGGCACCGCTGTCCCATGCCCCGCTCCATCTGGAGCTCCACAGAGACACACATCAACGGAGCCGCAAGTGGGAACTCCGGAGCAGTTTGTTTCCACAAACACATTGAGTCCCTGAGCAGAATTAACACCCTGGCAGGAGAAGGTGAGTCCCCGATGGGCTCCTGACCGGTGGGCACCAGCGGCTGCACCGGGAGCTCTCATGACAAAGCACCTTAGCCTGAAAGCTGCTTCCCTGGGAAACAATGAATTCGCACTATTCTCTCCATGAGCTCCAGCACTCGGCTCTGGATGCTCTGCAATCCAGGGAACAAACACAGCTCCCTGGAGCGCCCCATGGGCTGCCACAGCCCCCAGCCCCCCAACAGCTTGGCTGTCTCCAAGCTGGGGGGAAGGACCTGGTGCCACTGGCTTAAGCTCCAGTTCATGGGCTGGGATGCCATGTGGAGCCCCCCGGGATGGCCAGAACCCGATGCTTGGCCCAGCTCCTGCACTGCTGGGGAGGACAAGATGGCTGGGGGGGTCTCAGCTGGTCCCCCACCAGCCGCCCCCCTGGATGACAGCTCCCCCAGCACAGGAACAGCCTGAGCCCCCCCTGCCCAGCTGTGCCCCAGCTCCGGGCTCACCAGGAAGAACCACACGGGCCCCAAATCGCCTGAGTGGGGACTGTGGTGCCACAGAGGGGTCTCGGGTGCCCTCAGGGATCTCAGGGGTCTCAGTCACCAACTTTGAGCTTGGGATACAAGCCTGGGGGCTGCCCCGGCGAGAGCTGCTGCTGCCCTGCACACACCATCACCAGAACACTCCACTGGCACCACAGACCCGCATTCCCTCCTGGTACAGCCCCCAGGGCAGGCTCTGGAGCCCACCACTCACCAACCCAGCAGGGACAGACTGGGGAGTGTCACCCTGGGCAGGTGAGGGGGCTCCTGCCTGCCCAGCACCCAGCCAGCACAGACCCTCGCCTGCCTTGGCTGCTGCCCCATCCCTCCCCAGTGCCAGGCCTGCCGCCAGCACCGCAGCCCAGCCCCTGCCCACTGCTCCCAGCCCGAGAGCAGCGAGAGCCTCACTACAGGAGAAAAGCTCTCTGGGGCTCTGCCGGGAAGCAACAATGGCCAGAAACGACCCCAGCAGAGAAGGAGGAGAAATGCCCACCCTTGGTGGTGGTACCTACCCAAAAATACATCATCATGTTGGCGGCGGGGTGCTGAGGAGCTCGGCGGGGTCAGCGGCAGGGCGGTGGGCTGCTCCCCGAGGCCGGCTGTGGTGGGTGCTGCTCCTCCTCGGTGGGGTCCCTCCCCTCGGCCACTCACTGTCCAGCTCCAGCAGCTCCAGTGCCCAGCGTGGCCGGGTGCCCGGCGCTCTCGCCTCCCTCCCCGGCACACTGTGGTCACTCCCGCAGCCGCCGCACGATTCAGAGCCGGCTGCCAGCGCCCGACATGCTGCTGGAGGGGCTGGAGGATGGATGTGGGGCAGCCCTGGGTGGGCAGCAGGGCAGGGGTTTATTCACCCCAGGAAAAGAAAATGGGAGATAGAGGGACAAAAATGAAATCCTCTCTGGTGTCCGTAAGAGCAAAGGGAAGGGTGAGCGCACCAGGGGGATCGAGGCCAGCCGGGGTGCCCGGGCGGGGGTCCGGGGTGGGTGTCGGGGCGCGGCGGCAGCGGGTGCTCTCGGCGCAGCGTGGGCTCCCGCGCTGACACTCGGAGGAGCCGATGTCCTGCCTCAGCATTTTTCAAGCTACCCTGTCAATAAGGGAATCGCGGCTCTCGCGGTTTAACCTGCGAGGTGCCAGCCAGCTCCTGGCTCCCCCCTGGCTCACAGCACCCCCCAGCTCCCAGCATCCTCCAGCTCCCAAACCCCTGGCTCCACATCTCCGCTCCCAGCAGGCAGGGATGCTCAGCCAGGGTCCCCTGCTGGGACAGGCTGTTTGGGGGGTCCCAGCATTACCTGCTGTGGGAGATGCAGCCGAGCTGCGGCTCAAGGAGGGCAGAGCCAGCAGAGATGGTTGTTGGCCACAGAGGTGAGATGGCCCTCGGCCACGAGGTGAGGTGGCCCTTGGCTGCAGGCAGCCAGCTCCTGGCCCCTCGGGTACACGCCGCGGGCACGGTGGCTCAGCAGCAGGCAGCTTGTCAGGCACTAAATCTCCCACCCTCCTGGGGCACCCTCGGTGCAGGAGCGAGGGGCCTGTGTGCGCTGAACCAGACGTGGGAGCAAGGGAATAAATAAGAGTAAGGGAAGGCACAGGAGCGAGAGGGGTGGCAGATCGGTCTCTGGGGCCCAGCTGGCTCTGACATCTCCAGCCCCATAATCATATTCAAAGCAGAGCTGGGCTGAGGCATTTCTCCTCCAGCACAGCAATAAAAGAAAGCAACACTCTCAATAATTCAGCACCAGGAGAGGGTGATAAAGCAGAGGAGCCACAACTGCAGGCAGCTGGGGCAGGGGGCTTCCCACTCCGTTATATCTCAGTGATCAAGCCCCTTTCCTCTCTCTCTGTGCCCTGCAAACATAGCCCTGGCCATGGCCAGGTACCCACAGTGCCAGGGACCGACCCGAGTGCCACTTGACCTCATACACAGCCAGACACCGGTGGGAGCAAAGTCCTCACTCAGCACAGAGAATGAGCTGCAAAGACATCAGTCCAGACACAGATGCCAGAGGTGGGATGAGCCCTGGGCTCGCAGGGAGCTCCCTGCCCATCCTGTGGCCCAGCCCTGGCAATGCCCCATGCCCCACCCACGCTGCACCAGGGCTGCCAGGTTTTGGAGCAGCTCGGACTCTGACTCCCGCATGAAAACAAAGCACCATGCCACATCTCTGGACCTTTCTGCACCACAACCCTCTCCCAGCGAGTCACCTTTGTCCTCATCCTGCCCATGACATGGATGTGGCTGCTTTTCCCCTCAGATGCCTCTTTCTCCATCCCTTGTGCACAGTGCCAGCTCCCTGGTGCCCAGCGCCGCTGCCCCAGCCTCTACCACCCACTGGGCGCCCTGCTGCTCAGGCACCTCCATATGAGTACCAGGCAAGGAGGGATGGATGCATCAGCATCAGCATCCTCATCCCCAGCCCCTCATCTTCACGTTGCTCCTCTGCTTCACCAGGTTGGACCAGGTGGGAGCATGGGTTTGTGCTCTAATGGGCAGGATGGACCTTCAGGGGGATGTGGTCCCCCCACCCTTTGATGGGACCAAAGTCTGCTCCCATGCAGCCCAGAGACACGAGGTTACGACGGGAAGGAGCCATCCCAGTTTGCCCAGTGGGTACCAGGCTGGCAGGGGCTGCTCAGCACAGCACAGACAGACAGACAGCAACGTCAGCACACACGGACAGCTCACAGACACCACAGCCCTTGGCCCTCCTCACCCGGGACTCATGCCACTCATGCCACGCCTGCGCCAGGGCTCAGCACCCGGGGGTGTCAGGGGCTGCTGATGGAGAGGAGCAGGCAGCCTTCCTCCCAGCCCTGCCCAGCTCAGGGTGCTGCCCCATCCCACCCGGCCCCATCTCCTGCCCCTCAACATGCAGCTTTGAGCCCACAGGGACCCTGGGCCCTGAGAGCAGCCGAGGGGCCCCAGCGCAGCCCCTTGCCCCTCAGCCCGGCACAAACCAGTGCCCCCGTACCTTGTATTCAGGCCAGCTCCTCCCGTGGTGCTCGCGCTGGGCTCTCTAAGAAAACACAGGAAAGAGGAGGAAGAATTAAAATCAATGATCATCATCGCTAACCTGCTTACAGTCAATGCAGTTTGCTCATTGACTGGCAAAACGCTCGAATTCGAGTCTGAACGTGAGCGGTGCCTCCCCGGGCACGCCGGGAAACCCGCCCCGGTGCAGAGCTGGCAGACGGGGGAGGCTGAGCCCCGGTGCTGAGCACCAGCAACCCCCTGCACAGGGCACGGGGTGATGGGAGCGGGACCCTGCCTCCAGCTCTGCCAGTGCATCCCAGACCTGACCCAGCTTCTATGGACCATGGGCCCCATTCTTGGTTTCCCCAGGACTCTGCAGGCGCAGCCCTGGCCTCATGGCTGAGCAGCCATCGCCAGAGTGCTGGGCACAGCCCCAAGCCCTCTGCCCGTCCTGGCTCGCTGCACACCCAAGGATGCTCCTGTGCATCTCCCCCCAGGTTGTGCCCATCCCTGTCCCTCGCTGTGTGAGGAGCGAGCCCCGCGGCGCTCGGCTCTGCCGCTGCCATCCCAGCTCCGGGCACTTCTTGGAGAATATCGCCAAATTTCAAAGAAAACTTCCTGAAAGCTGCACTTCCACTAATTGGCTTTTGCAGCACTGCCAACGCAAACGTTCATAAATCATGTCAGACCCTCAAAAATAATGAGAACAGCTTATACATCACGGAGGGGTTTTAAAAAGAGTAAGCGAGGGCTGGTTCTGTTTGTTGACCGCTTCTTCAGGGACCTGGGGGTGTCAAGATCCATGTGCCTGGGTGGGAGGCAACAGCTCTGCTGGTAAAACCGGAGCTGCGACGCCCCCCAGGCACCTGCTCTGGAAGGAAGCACCCTAAGACAAGGCAGCCCTGGGTGTAGAGACCCTGTGTCCGGGGCTGGGTGAGCAGAGGCTGCTCCAAACCCAGTGTCCCATGGCAGGTCTGGTGGCCCAGCCACACTCGGCGGTGGCTCCAAGAGCGGAGCTGGTTCCCAGGCACTTCTGTTAGCAAACACGGCTCTCAGCCGCACAGCAGGATAATCAATTATGGTAATTCCTGCCTCAATGAATCAGATTCATGGAGGAGCACAGCTCATTAGGCTGGTGCTGACTTCCATTAGTGCTCTTATGATAAAAACCCTCCAGAAAGCTCTCGCCCAGTCAGACGCGTTTTCCGGGCTCGGGGTCTCCCCACCTTGGCAGACCCAGCGCCGGGACGTGGGTGCCCCGAAGAAGTTGATTGGAAAGTCCCTGATCCCCAGTGGGAAGGGAAGGGGACAGCCCCACAGCCCTGCACAGCCTCCAGAACACTCTCCAGGATCCCGGCTGGGGAAGGCAGGAGCCAGCAGAGCGGGAGCTGAGAGCTCCAGCGTGGGCCCTGCCGGTTGGGGTGTGCTGGGAGCCCAGACAGATCTGCTTTGCTTGGCCATGAATAATTGAAGGATGCTCACGGTCCTCGGGGGGGTACAGAGATGGGTAAAATCTCATTTCCCAAACACATTTCCCAAGGAAGACGTCTTCTGAGAAACTCCCGACAGCAGCTCGGGGCCCAGCAGCCGGGATGGATGAGCTGCTGAGCCCGGGGAGCTGCCGAGCCCAGCACCGGCCCAGGCAAAAATCTCAGGTGGTCCCAAGCACAGCGAGGATTGGGATGCTCAGAGAAAACCTCCCTGTCCGGCCACATGCGCTGAGGTGGGAGAGGAAAAGCCCCAGCAGAGCATTGATGGGAGCTGGGCAAGGGGCAGCTCAGGTCTGTAGGTATCGGGGTCAGTGTTACTCGGGGGTCCTTGCTCCTGTTTTTCTGGCAAAGCTCCAGCTGGAGCCCTGAGCAGCCTCTCAGGGACCCGCATCCAGAATGTGTGAGCCCAGAGCACAGGCAAAACCCAACCCTAGTAAAACCCCTTGGGTCCAAAGCTGGGTGTCTGCAGGGTCCCCTGGAACTGCAACCGGTGTCACCCATCCCAGCAGCCACACAGGGCCATGGGTCCTGCACCCTAATCACCCTCATCCCCACCTTGGGACCAGCCGCCCCGCTCCGCTTTGCTGGGAAACTTCTCAGGAGTTTCTCAAAGTATGTTCTGACCCCCCTGCCCCCATTCCCTCCACTAAAAATCCTAAATTAATTTTGCTTTTAATTAAATTCATTAGCAAAGATTATCTGGCTGAGGAAAAATAATACCCTGCCCCTCCCCCAGCAGCCCTCTCTATTTATATCCCCTATATACATAAGCAGCAGCGAATATTTCTTTATGGGCCATTAAAGGTTTAATGTTTAATTTATAACCACGTTCTCTGGCGGGCGGGATGGCCAGGCACAATGTCAACACTTTTAATTAAATGAGAAGGGGTTTTTTTTGTTTTTTTTTTTTTTAACTAAGAAAGATAAAATGCCCCATTCCCAGCAGCTCTCGTGGGTGCGTGGCTGGAGCTGGGGTGCGGGGCTGGCTCCAGCAGCACAGCACTCGGGACAGGTCCCACCATAGTCCAGCTCTGCCCGGCTGTGGAGCTGGGGCTGGGTCACGTTGCCAGCAAGAGCTGCACTTGGGAGATGCTCGGGGAGAATCATTTTGGTTGGGAGAGACCTTCAAGATCGAGTCCAACCCTTAACCCAGCATTGCCAAGGCACCACCAAACCATGTCCCTCAGCACCACATCTCCACGCCTTGGAAACACCTCCAGGGATGGGGACTCCACCACTGCCCTGCCCAGCTTGGCACAGCCCTTCACAACCCTGCCCACCAAGAAATTGTTCCTCATGTCCAATATCCAAATATCCATCATCACCTCCTCTCTCCCAGCACATCATGATCCTGAGGAGGACAAAGTGCTCCCGACACACATTGCCCGTGAAACCTGCCAGCAGAGCCACGCAGCACCACAGGCACTGCTGGAGGAGCCTGGCATTCCCAGCTCATCCGGCTGGCACCCCTCCCACAGCCCCTTGTGCCACCCTGCAGCAGACACAGGAGCAAAGGGGCAGCGTGTCCAGCTGGTGTTGGGGGGATCGTGTCCGCCCACGGGGCTGGTGCGGGGTCAGGCACCTCCCGGGGCTGTCCTGGCAGCAGCAGCCCCAACTCTTGGCAGCGGGTGAGCGCGGCCCTTCCTGCCTGGAACCCAGCGAGGGGCGGCTCTGAGTAGGCAGGTTCCCATTAATGGAGTATTTTATCTTACGGGAGAGATTAAATCTCTGTCCAGAGCAGCAGGAAAGAGCTGAATCAGCAGCTGGCTGAGGGGCGGCAGGTTCAGCCATAAGCAGTTGGCTCCAGCACAAGCACTTCAGAGCTTCACCCTCCCACGGCCACGCTCTGCCCAGAGTGCCCGGCACAGCCCTCACCCTGCCCCGGCGGGCACCAGGCTGGCCAGAGGACCCACAGGCAACACGGGCAGTAGATGGGACCAGACCCGGTCTCCTTGTAGCACCTGGCAGCCCCATGCCAGTCCTCTGCCATGCTGCCAGGCACCGAGCGAGCCAAGAGCCTCATGGCACCAGTGGGCTGCCTTCCTCCCTCACTCCTTCATCATCCTTGGCACAGCAAGGATGGGTTGGCAGGAGGTGTCCCGGCATGGTCACTGTGCCCACAGGAGTGTGCCAGGGCACCGGGCTCCAGCCCTCCTCCTGGGCACAGCTCCTGGAGGGCTCTGCTGCCCAATGCCTACCCACACTATGCCCCTTGTGAAGCCATGCCCGTGTCCACGGCCACCACCCTCATGTCCAGCACTAGCCACGATGCCAGGTAAGAGGGAGGGGCCCCTCGCTGTGTATGAGGAGCCGGTGTGCAAGGGCTGCCCACCACCCCTGTGAGCCAGGGAACAGAGTGGTGATGGCACCGTGCCGCTCACTAAAAGCATGAGTGTCACTAAATCAATAATTCATTTACTTTAATGAGATAAGTACTTTGAAAACTAATTGCAAACCTGCTCCATTTACTCCAACCCGTTATAGCCTTTAATGTAAATGGCAGAAATGCTGCTGGAGGAAGGGGAAGGGCTTTTGGTTGGAGATAGTGTGTCATCCTTCTCCTTCTTCTAAGAAAAAGAAATATCAGTCATAAACAGGGACAGCAGAAACCGAAGGAACCGGCTGAATCACCACGAAGTGCTGGTGGTGGAGTGCGGGCAGCACCCGGGTCACCCTCCCGGGGCCACCGCTGCCCCTCTGCCCAGGCTGCCACCACGTATGGGTCCAAGAAACTACCCAAAAGGACCAGCACCAGCACCACGGAGATGACAGAGGGGCAGACCTGGCACACGAGGTGCTGTGGGCACACACGGTGCCTGAGAGCTGCTCCTCCCGGGGCTGCAATCAGCTGGTGTGTAATTAGCTGAGCTGATGGACCATGAGACAAACCGCACTGGGAGCCCTGACTGGGGAGCGCTTCCCCAGCCCGCTGCCATCACCTCTGTCCTGGCAGTGCCAAGGCTCACAGCTTGGCCTTAGGCAAGACCCACCAGTGCCCTCCTAGTGCTGTCCGTCCTGGCATCGGGGTGGCACAGGGGCTGAGCAGCAGACGGGGTGGGCATCGCTCTTCCCCGGGCAGCAGCCCCTGTGCTGGACCCGCGCTGGCTGCACACCCACTGCAGGTGGTCACTGTAATGATCCAGGGCTCGTTATAAACCCACCATATCACTGGCACAGCATCCTCCAGCGTCAGCCAGCAGCTGCCAGCTCTCCCTGCCGCAGCAGGAGCTGCCCCTGCCCGCCCCTCCGGCACCAGACAGGCAGAGCCCCGGCAGTGGCACGGCCCCCGTGCCCGGGGTGTCCTGCCAGCCCCCGGCACCGTTCCTGAAAAGGAGCGACCAGCTCCGGCAGCGCTGCCGACGTGTTCCTGAACGGCAGCCGGAGCGGGAGCCGGGCGCCAAGGGCTCCTCTTCTCGCTTGCTGGAGCAAATGGCAGGTCATAAAAAGGAACCGTGACAGAAGAGAAAATGTTCCAGAGTCCACAAGGACCAGTCCAGGATAAATCCATCTGCTCAGCAATTTAGCTAGAAAATCCTTTCCAATCATCCGTGCTGTAGGTCCTTCACCCCCAACACGCAGCTCTGGGCAGAGCCCTTCTCGTCCTGGCAGCTGCCAGCAGCTCACTGGGACCCTGGTGCTTGGAGGTACCAGGGCAGCTCCGTCGGGGACTCTCAGGGAGGGGGTCATGTCACCCCCCACAGTGCGTCCAGGCCAAGTCCATACTCCAGGGACCCGCTTGCTGGCACCACCACAGCCAGTGTCAAGGGGAGACCCAATCCATGGGCAGGAGGAACGGCATCTGGGCAAGCAGCAGGCAGGGACCCTGGGCAGCAGGCAGGCAGGAACCCCAGGCAGGCAGGTCTGGATGGAGGGACTGACAGTGGCACCAGCTCCCTGGGCTCCTCCCCAAGCTGCTGGCTTGCTCAGAAGAGTGCACCACCCCTCCCAGGGTCCCAGGCCTGCTGCACCATTTGTGGGATGCAGGAGGGCTCCCAAGAAGCCCAAATCCCACCCGGAGCTCCGTGCCCAGCCCTGCAGCGCCCAGCCCTTGCCAGAGGCAGGGAGGCAGCCCCACAGCAGCCTCCAGCAGCCAGCCCTGGGAGCCATGGCCGAGGAGAGCCGGGACGATCCCGGCCTGGCAGAGGGCTTGGCACAGCTCAGCCTCTCGCTGCCGCCGCGGCGCAAACAGCCCCGGAGATGTCCCCACGGGCACCCCCGCGGATCCCACCACAGCCGCTCCTGCCGCACAGAAAATCAATGGCAAGCATCTCAATTAATCACACCGGGGGCAAATTGATTAGGAGCCTAAATAAGGTCAACATGGTTGTCTGCTTATAGGGTAGGACCCCTTAATCATCATTTTATCTGCAACGGGCTGCGGAACCTGCAATCGCACCAGCTCGGGGAGATTTTCCACTTTTCCTCCACAGTTGCCAGGGCTAGCAGAGCAGGAGCCGAGGCTCTGCCAGAGAGAAGCCAGATTCCAGTGGGAGCACCGGCCAGGCACAGGGATCTGGGAGCCCCACGGCCCCCAGCCCCACTGCCCCCTCCATCCCCGGGCACACAAAGCACCCAAGCGCTATGACTACAGCACATTCTCTTCCTGACCCCAACCCCAGCAGCTTAGGCTGGAGATTTGATTATTGCTGACATTATCTAAGATCACATACCTGAAAACACTGTTAGTGGTCACAACGGCACCGAACCTTGGCAAAACCCAGCCACAAGTCTCCTCTGAGCTGCCCATAGTGTCTGGGATCCCCCAGGATCCTCCACGGGCCACACTCCCCGAGGGACAAGCAGAGGTGGTGCCCAGCAGCATCCCCAGCCCTGGCAGGATGGGCTGCCCTGATCCCTGGGGATGCTCCGGACAAACCACCTGCAAGCCACGGGTGTTGGGGACAGAGCCGAGGCCATTTCTCTGGTCCCCGTGAGCCACCACATGTGCCCGTGGCCCCTCCAGCACCGGTTCCCCCCTCACCTTGCCTGCACACTGTGGCCCCAGCAACATGCCTCTCCCTTTTGTTGTAAATACAGTTATAAATATTATAATTTGGTTTAATATTTAATATAGGCAGGTTAAATAAGCATTCCAAGCCCCATAAATAATCATTAACGGAAGATTCTAATTGTGCTGTTGGGATCCTGCTTCATGACTTATTTAGAGGGCAGACGCGATTCCCATCCCCGGCTCCCCCGAACACCATAAATTAACCTGCGGCTCAACCTCCTTAGCAAGAACCTGATGGGACACGACAAAAGGAGACAGCTCCGCTCCGGGGTGACCACCACCGAGATCACTTCACGTGGAACGTAGGAGGGACATGGTGGCCAGGGGGATGGCCGGGACCGAGCTGGTGGGAACGGGGGAAGCGGAGCCACCGGAGGAGCCCGTGGGAGCACCGAGCAGCCAGATGTGGGGTCGGACCATGGAAGAAGAGACAACGTTTTGGGGTGTCCTCCATGGGGCCAGCCCCAAGCAGAGGTGAGTGCCCCGCGGGCGGGGGGCAGCTCAGCCCCCACTGCTCCTGCAGAGATGTCGAGGGCATGAAATGCGGGGAGGGGGAAGTGAAGGATGGGGGAGGCTTTTATCCTAAATACAAACCTCCTGTAAAATTGATTGGAAACAATGACAAAAAAAAAAAAAAAAGAGAAACAAAACCTCAACCCACCACAACCACGGAGAGGGGGGGGATTGGCCAGGGGCGAGCGTCTTAAAAGCGCAGGAGAACTGAGACACGGAGGACAAGTAAAGTGCAGGAAAACCTCCGTGTGAGAGTGGTTTCCCCTCAAGGGATGAGCTGATGCATTGCTTTAAAAAAGGGTTTGGTTTTTTTTGCTCTCTGTAGCTTAATTTCATCTCGAAATGAAAAACTACAGAAGTAAATGGAAGGAGCCCTCTCCAGGGCAGCTGGGCTGGGCTTGCTCTGGAGCAGTTCTTGGTGTCTCTGGGACGTTCGCTCCAGGCCCTGCTGAGCCGCTGAGCCAAGGGACCCTCCCCAGCACATGTGGGCACAGGGTGGTCCCTGTGCCAGCCCTGACCCCGGGCTGCAGCTCAATGGAAAATGGTGTATTTTATCTTTATGTGTCAGGATTTATATAAAAAGGGGATAGTTCAGCTCTAAATGTAATGAGATGGAAGAACAGCCCTCCAGTGGCTTCCTCCAGCTAGCACGGCATCAATAACATCGATTGCTAAAAATAACTAATAACCCTGGCCTGGCTCCTCCCAGCACAGGGTCCCAAAACCAGCCCCGAGCACCCTGCACATGGTGAGCCCAGCCCTGGCCCCAGGCAGCCCCAGCAGGGTGAAGGTGAGGATGAGGATGGGCACAGAGCCCCAGAGCAGGAGGGTGACGGGTCACAGCACCACTGGAGGGACAGGATGAGAACAGAAATGGGCTTGGGGCTGGCAGAGGGAAGAGCTGGGAGAGGAGTTGGAGAAGATGCCACCGGGGGAGCCAGATGGATCGGGAGGGAGTCAGAAACTTCCCTTTCAGCATCAGAAAACCCCTCCTGCACCTGCAGGCATTGGCTTGGCACCCCACTCGGTCCCCCCACCCTGCCCGAAGCCACAGGCACTTGTTCCACAGGACATAGTGACCAACAGGAGCAAAGAACCAGCACATCTGTGTCTATTTGTGCACACAAAACCTGCCAGGGACTGTCCCCATGCAGAGCCACCACTTGGGACTGTCTATCCTGGGAAGCCACCACAAGACACAATCCCTCCAGGCTCTGGAAATGGATGAGAGGGGACTGGTAAAGTCCCTGTGTCCAACTTCTCTAATTCTGGTCTGTTTTATCATTGCATATTCCCCCAAAAGCACAGGGATGTGTCTCTGCCTCCTCCAGTGGAGAGAAGGTGAGAGCTGCCCATCGCTGGCATCCCATGGCCAGGTACCACCAGCATGGCACAGCCTGGCACAGCCCAGTGTGGCACAGCCTGGTGCTCTGCTCCTTCCACCTTGCCAGGCTTCCCAGAAAGGGAACAAAACCCAAAGAGGGAAGGAAACGATAAAACACCAACCCACAGTTAGGGAGAGAGAGTTATTTAGACTGCTGGAAATGAGTCTAACTTAATAGAGAAGAAATAAAGTGTTTTAAAATTAACGACATAAATGTCAGCCCTGATCACGGGGATATTAAACTATACGGTTATTTGACTGCCTTCTGCAAAGTTCCCCCTCTCCCTGGAGCTGGAGCAAGCACAAACACCCATGTGGCTCCAAAAACGGCTGCCCAGGCCCAAAGGCAGCACCAGCACATCTCGAGCTGCTGTCAGAGTCTCCTCACCACCCTACTCACGGCTCTGCCAACCAGCCACCCATGGGGGCACGGTGCTGGGCAGCGGCCATCCAGCCACCCACCATCACCAGTCTGTGCTCCCTGGCGAAGCCACCTGCTGCTGAGAAAAAGAAACCTCTCTAGAAACCTGCTGCCAGGTCCTGGGTCCTCCCCGGGCATACGTGCCCCTTGGCTGGGCGAGCAAAGGGCACTGGGCACAAACCTGGCTGGTTCCCGTGGCTGGGCAGCAGCACCCGGCCCCTCCTGCACTGAAAACACCCTTAGAAGGACGCCTAGAAAGGAATCTCCCATCCAGGATGGTAGAAACACACACCGTGATGGTAAAAGTAATCTTAAACACTCAAAGACTCATCCTGATGTTGGCAGGGACTCTGCCAGGAATTGCCATTGAAAGCAAATTAGTCCATGGAGCACAGTCCTCTGCAAGCGAGGTCACTGCGGCGAGCATCACGGTGAGCATCACGGCGAGCATCACAGCTCCTGTGACCCTCTGTCCTCATGAAACCATCTCCCAAAGCCCCACAGGAGCCAGAGCAATATGTGGGTACCCAGAGGCCAACGGGCTCAGGGAACATGTGTGTACATGTGTGTGATGGGAGGGAGCACATGTGTGGACAGAGCAACATGTGCAGCATGGTGAGAGCAGAGTTATTTGTAAATAATGCTTAATTAATGAGATTCTCAGCAATAGACGGGTCAGTGTTACTCCAGGCAGGGACGATGGCAATCTCCATCCTTCCACTTTTCAATTACGTCTTCGGGGAGGGAAGCAGGAACCGGCCAGGGTGAATTAGAGAGACTTTTGTCACGTTTAATATCAATTCATTTTGCAGACTGCTGACGAAGCGGGATTTCACAGCTTGGAATTTATGGTTCTTTTGAGAGACATGCGCAAAAAAAGGGGGAAAAAAATCCCCTGCCATCAGCACAAAAACATCAACTCTACTGGGAAGGAGCCGGGGGTCCGTGGGGACCCCTCTGGGACCCCCTGGGGGAGCAGAGCTCGGTGCTCAGGGTCTGCAGCGCCCGGTTCCTCCCTTTCCAGAGAGGCAGACCGAAGGCTCCTGGGAGCCCTGGGCTGTCCCTGTGCCCGTGTCCCGTGGCTCCCGGTCCCTGTCCTCAGAGCTCTGCCCTCGAGCGGAGGCACCAGCAAGAGCGGAGCTGTTATTACACCGTGTAACTCGGCCCCAAGGGGGTTTTATGCAAAATGACACACAATATAAATGACTGTTGTAAACAGAGAGTTTAATAAAGGGCTGTGTGCGAATTTACAGCCTCCCCAAGGATAATTAAAATTATTTATCTACTTACCTAGCTAGCCACTGGAGCAGTCTATTAATTATTATCTATTATACACGGGCTGCTTTGCATGCTGCCAGTGCAGCTCCTGCCACCAGCATCCCTCACGGACGCACTGCAGCACCAGGAGAGCTGCGGGCAGTGGCTGCCGGCTGGGGACCAGGCTCCTGGGATGCTGCTGGGATCCCTAGGATGCTGCTGGCTGGTGGGGCTGGGCTCCCAGGGTGCTGCTGGGCTCCCCAGGCCACTCACAACCCCCCTGGGAGCAGGGACTCTTCATTCCTTGGGGTCATGTGTTCCCACACCAGTTTGCAGCCAGGGACACCCTGTCTGGTTTCACAAAGCATCATCTTGGTGCCGTTGGCACAGCCCAGCCCCAGCACTGGGAGTGGAGGCAGAACCATGAAATCCTAGACTTGTTTGGGTTGCAAAAGACCTTTAAGATCATTGAGTCCAAGCGTTAACTCAGCACTCACCACTAACCCCTGTCCCTCAGCACCACCTCCACAGTCTCAAGCTCTGGCACGGGCTGAGATGATGCTCTCCCAGCCTGGCTCCAGCACCAGCACCAATGCACCAGGGGACAGGTGGACAGAGATGCCACCAGCATCTCCCAGGCCCTTCAGCCCCTTGGAGTCCCAGCAGCTCCCCCTGCCCTGCTCCTGCCTGCCAAGAGCCCCAAGGGGCCAATGAGGGCCCATACACCAGTCTAGTGGGTACGCTGGGGGAGGCAAAGGCCCGTTCCCGGTGCCATCCCCGCAGCCTGGCGCAGTGCTACCTGCTCCTCTCTATTTATTAGCGTGACAGAGCAATCATCAGTGCAGAGGCTCTGGGATCCCCCGGCTCCTCTCTGCACATAAAGAGACCTCAGGGGGCTCCACTGTGCGGATACTTAACATTGTTTTATTAGCTTAATAAAACCAGCCGATGCCGCCAGAATCTCCAACCCAGCCACGAGCTGCAGGAGCGGGCAGAGCTGCCATGGAGCAGACTGCGGGCACGGCTGCCATGGCCCGGCTGGCACCAGGGCATGGCCCCGACAGCCCAGGGGGCTCAGAACAGCTTGTCAGGAGCAGAGGATCCAGCTGCTGCTCAGCACCACGGGCACGGAGAGCTGTCAGCTCCCGCCAGCGCACCATTCATCACCACGGCAATTGCTCGGCCTGCCCAGCACCCAGTGCTGCCCTCGGCAGCCCCAGCACCAGTGTGAGTGGGGCTGTGGTGGCACCCGGTGCTGTTGGGGTCCCTCATGGTCCCTGCCAGCCCCTGGGGACAAGTTGGGATGGGCTGTGTCACCACACAGCTGGTGGGACCTTTCCCCCTTGGCTGATCAAGTTCCAGCGGGTCCAACTCTGGGCACAGAGGTTCCAGCTGGTCGCGTGGGGCAGGATGGCCCCAGGGGTTGGTGGCAGCTTGGCACAGGAGCACCTTGTCCTCCAGCAGCCACCAAGGCCACGCTGGCTGCACGCTGCCACTGGAGCAGCTCCATCATTAGGAGCTGGAATCCGCCAGCAGGTGCCGGGGGGGCTGGCAGCGAGGGGCTCTCTCCCCCCAGCCCCGTGGTTCCCGGCTCACGGCGGTGCCGGATCTGCTTTGATCCCGCTCAGCTACACTTCCAGCCCCACAATCTAATAAAAGCCTTGTGATCAAATTCCAGGTCATTACTCAAGGAAAGAGACCCCTCCACAGCCGGCAGCGAGAGCTTCAAACCAATTAAAGGGAGCCGGGCGCTGCCACATGGGTCTCGGTGGGGCCCCTGCAATAAGCAAGATGCAAAAATGTTAATGGAAGCGCTTAAAGGCCGTGCCGGGGGGATTCTTGTAAATAAGGGCACTCGCCAAGGCGGGGGCAGCTTCTTGGTCTCGGCCGCAAGGCAGCACCGATAAAAGGCAGCTCGGAACCAGTCCAGGACAGGCTTCTGGGAGAGAAGCTCAAGTGTTACCTCCTCAACCCCTTGGTGAGCTCCTCTGCCCGTGATGGCCACCACCAGCAGCCTGAGGAGAGTGAGGTCCTGCCCTTCAGGTCCTTGGCCCTGCTCTCCTGACCACTCCTGGGGCCACTGTCATAGGGACAAATCTCTGGACAAGCCCTGGGAGAGGACTTGGTGCCCATCACCACGCAAGGGACAAGGTCCTTGGCGCAGTGGGTCCCAGTCCACCTCCACGCCGGCACATCGCAGCCCTCCCGTCCCCACATCTCCAGCACTCGTGGCACAGGCACACACGTTACAGACGTTGCATACCCAAGAAAATCACCGTAACCAAAACAGCATCGACTCTGGTGGGAGGATCACACACAGTGCCCTCCAGCCGGCCAGGGTCTTGGGATGCCCAGGTGGCCACTGCCAGCACACGGGATCTGGTTGTATTCCCAAGCAGTATTCCCAAGTGGAGTCACCAAACACCCATGGCCACAGGTATCTGGGAATGCTCCCACTGCTCCTGCCCCACACACCAACACAGGGCACAGCATCCACCTGTGGAAAGCCCCCTGAGCCCCCTCCCGGGGGTCACACCATGGGTGCCAGTGCCAGCAGGGCTGTGTGTCAATACCCCTGCCCCTCCCATGGCCGCTCACAGCCCCATCCTCCGGGATATTTATTATTCCTTCCCTCCTAAATCATACTGGGGGGGGGTGCTGCTCTCGCTGCATTACAGGGAGCTCTCGCCGCAGTTCCGTTTAGCTTGCAGAAAAAGCATCCTCGGAGGAGAAACCCACCCCGGCGCTGCCCGGCGCTCCTCGGGATGATGGACGATTATGGACCATCTGCACTTTCAGGAGGGGATAGATTTACGAGCGGCACAGACAGCTCGAAGAGTGTCCATTACTATAACTCACCGGCCTCTTCAGAGATATTGTAATCAGGCCCCTCCGCCGCCGCAGCGGGGAAGTCCGGGTTAAGCGCTGGCAGGAAGGAAAATCAATTATGTTTTTTTAATACAGTGCTGGTCGCGGGCAGGGGAGGGCAGCCCGGGGACCCCTGCACAGCGAGGGGTGGGGGCTCTGCCGTGCTGCCAGACCACGGCATGGAGGACACGTCCCAGCAGTCCTGGCCCCACTAACATATGCGCAATGGCAAACCACCAGAGCTCCTCATAGCCCCACTCATCCACCAGTGATGAGACCAGTGTTGACCTTGCTCTGCTGGAAAGGGCCGTGCAGACCCTGTGCTGCTCGGCAGGCACTGGTGACGCCAATCTGTCCCACAGAAGTGCTGGTGAGCGGGCAGCAGCAGCACACGGAGCACGGTGGCACCAGCTCTGCCAACAAACCACCGCGGTTCCCCTCTGCCATGAGTCTGGTCCCCAGGGCACAGCACCCAGGTCCCCGGGGCGGAGGCAGAGCAGCTCCCACCTCCTTGTCCCACAGGCACCACCAGAGCTGGGAACAGCACCAGGAGCTGAGGGGAGACATGGGAACAACGTGACATACTCAGCAGCCCCCTCCTCAGGAGGGGTCTTGGCTACAATGTACGGAGAGCCTGGGGCCACCCACCCCCCCAACAGCAGCATCCATGGTCACCTTCTGCTTTAACTGGGGACAGCATGCAGAAAGAACCAGCCCCTGGACTCGAATGCAGAGAACAAGCCAGTAATTTTGGATAACCACAGCCACAGTCTCCAGGGCCCTTGCAGCTCATCACCTCGGGGCTGCTCCCCCCGTGAAGGGTCTGTTGGGGGGCTCTGCCGTGGCCGAGCACAGGAGCTGCACTTCCCCCACAGCTCAGCAGCCAGGAGCTTCCTGATCAATGGATCCTGCCGTGGCAGCCAGCACCATTATTTTTTACACAACAGAAATAAAAAAAGAGACGACAAATCATTACTGAGGAGAGCGTGAGCAAGAACTGCTCAGAGAGGCAGCAGAGCCCATCCCTCCATCCAGCCCCTCCAGCACAGCCAGGGGGTGGCTGAGGATGGCAGCGGGGCCCAGGCAGGGAAGGATGCTCTGCTCCCACTCCCCATGACTGGTGAACACAAGGTCCAGAGCACTCATTGGGTCCCTGCATCCCTCCAGAGGATCCACCCCAGCGGGAAGATGGGGATGGGATTTGTGAGCACAGCCACACGTCTCCTCGGCAGCCCAGCACCCACCTGAGCAGGCAGCCGGGCACACAGAGCCACAGCTCTGGAGAGGAAAGCTCCGCAAAAGCCGAATCCAACATGAAAAGCCATTTCCCAAACTGGTTTTCGCATCTGCAGAGCAGCTCTCCACCAGGAGCCATGGGCCACTGAGGACAGCAGGGATGGGTCACCATTGCTTTGGCTCCTGGTCCAAGACACAGTGAGAGAGACCAAGTCTCTCATTCCGGGGGGGCTGCTGAGCACTGAGCCAGTGCCAGCCCTGGGACCACCAAGGAGCCACCCACAGCCCCGTGCAGCTGAAAACTGAGATCTGAGAGTAACCACCCTGCAGCTCACAGATGTCCACGGTTCAGGGAGGCCAGCACGCTGCTCCTGCAGCCAGGACACCAGCTCGTGTCCCCAGGGATGGAGACAAGTCCCAGCTCAGGGGAGGAGGCTCCCCGTGCCCCGCAGCTGGGACCCGCATCTGCACCAGCTTCACCTGGAGAGCCCCATCCCTCTCCCCAAGCCCAGGGGAGCTCCAGCAGAGAACCCGGCACCGTTCCCCCTCCCATCCCCTCCTCTGGCACCCACCAGTTCCACCGAGGTCTCCACCAGCCAGACCAAGAGCACAGCGGCCACACGCTCGGCCCGGAGCGAGCAGATGGGATCTCTGAGCGACTGAGGCAAGGAGGAGAGACACACACGTTGAATAACAATGGTGAATTCCCCTGAGCTTTGATGTTTTTAATGGTGGATTACACTGTCAGGCAGCAACTAAATGGTGTAATAAAAAGCTAAGTGCTCGTATTTCAAGGTTGCTGGCTCCTGGTGCGGGGCAGGGGCTGCTCCCGCTCCCCGCGGGCTCCAGCCTGGGCTTTGAGGAGGAGCACGGGAACTTCTCAGAGGTTTGCAGAGTTTACATGGAATCTGCCAAACACGGGATTACAGCGCATAAATCTCGGGTTCCTTCTGCAGCCTTTGAATGTGCAGCTGTGGAGGGAACCGCTTCTTGTGGCCTGTCCAGAGACACGGAGGGACCTGCACAGAGCCTGGCTGCTGCTCCTCTGCAGCTACATGGGGAGAGGGAAAGGCATCCCTCCAGCAAGAACAGGGTGTGGGGCTGAGCCCCCGGGCAGGTCAGTGCTGTGGGGACAGCCCCAGGTCTCTACCACTGACGATGAAGCCCCTGGCAACCCCATGGCCAGAGAAATTATGGAGAGGAAACACGGTGGACAAGATGGACTTGCCCACAGCTATGCCCAGCTCAGCCCTGAGCCTCAGCACCCTAACACCATCCCACAGAGCTGCCAAACCAGGGGTTTTAGGGCCAGAGAGACCCTGGGAAACCCTGCAGGGAAGATCCCAAAGAACCATGGACATTTCACAGCCAGGAAACACGCTCCAGGCACAGACCATGGTGGCCAGTGCATCCCTGCAGCCCCTTGCTCTGCCCCAGCCCTGTCCCTGCATCGTGACCTGGAACAGGGCAGGCTCAGCCCATCCCACCTCCAGTCTCTCCCCAGGGGGTCAGAAGCATCCCCATGTGGGGCTTCCCCTTCCCACCCCCAGCCCATCAGGCAGGATCAGGCGTAATAAAACCATGTGCTTTTCTAACCTCGCTGCACACCTTGTGTTTAGGGCCCTTGCTTTATCAGTTTTTATCCTGTGTAATATTCATCACACTGGTTTATTTATGGGCCCCCTCTTCGGGAAGGTATTTTTCAGGCCTGGTGAATAAAACATAAGCCTTTGCTGCTTGTCAGAGTGAATGCAGCTCCTCTGATGTCAGCCTGACTAACGGCCTTTAGTTTTCTCCAACGACTGCACTTTGAGAGAAATTTATTTGTATTTGGGTTTGCATTGGTTGGGGAGATGTGAATTCTTTTCCCTACAGAATAAAGCTTCAGCTTTCCAGGGGTGGGAGTGGGATGGGTGGACACAGACCCTCAGCACACAACCCCCCCCAGGACCCCTCCGGCAGCCGTCCCGCAGGTGGGAGAGATGCGGGACAGGGCTGAAGCAGCAAGTCCAGCTCAGCACTGCCCCTGCCACTGGAAAAGCCACTGGAACTAGAACTACCACTGGAAAAGCTCCAGTCCAGAGTCCAGACCACACCTGTCAGCTTCCAGACCCCTCCACACACAGAACTCCCTCTGCTGGGAACCTCTCCAGGAGCCCTGGTGCTCCCCAGGCCCAAGGCAAACACCGATGGGTGCAGTGAGCTCCTCTTCTGCCACATCATCTCTGTCCTGGAAGCAAGAAACACACGTTGCCTCAGCCACACTCTTGGAAACACGTGCTTGGCTCCAGAAAGGTCAGTATTTTCCCTGTGCAGTAGCTCACACACCTGCAAGTGGAGCAATGAACCCCCCCAGCTGGTGGCTGCTGCTCCCCCATGCCCAGGCAACGCCTCCGGTTCCTGGCAGGTAGGTTCTGTCCTTCCCCTGCCACGTGCCGGGGCACAGCGAACATCACCACACACACCCTGTGCCGGCATCATTTCATACCTGCTCTGCAGATAACAAGACAAATGATGCCCACAAAGCCGTCATCTCACGCTGGCAGCACGAGCTGCTGTGGGTAATTCCACAGCACTGAGCAAACCCAGGCAGAATCCTCCTTTGCAGCAGAGGTCACCACAAACAGCAGCAGCAAACGTCAGCAACAGGCTGCAGCCTCCACGACCTGCCCAGCAACCTCCCACCCACTCGGTGCCACACTCCCAGACCCCTCATGGCACAGCCCATGGCAGTGCCAGGCGGTCACCACCACACCACGGGGCAAACCCTTCCCTTTGCCAGTTAAGGAATTCCTGGCTGGGACTCAAAACTCCTATTAACAAATCAAACTGTAAAAACCAACAGCAGCAGCCAGGAGATTTCCCTCCATCATCTGCTAATTTATAGGGTTACTGGTGTCAGCAGTTTAAAAGAAGCAAAATTCTATCAAAGAGCCACTAAAACCCGGCACTGTGAGCTTTAAACAATCACAAACACTCATCTGAAAAGACTGCTTGGGATATAATTCCTTGATGTTTAATTATTAATATTCCAGGCAAACTAGTTAAAAGTCTGCTGAAGAGAAGGAGAAGCAATCAGAGTTAAAAATTAGCTGAAGGACTATCATAAATCATTCTGGGGAGTATTTTGCAGAAGTCCCACTGGAGCCGAGAAGGGAGAGGGTCTGCCGTGCTCCAGGGGATGAGAGGGAGGAGAGGAACCCCCCGAGACAGGGACAGGCTGTGGAGCATTTTCCAGGACCTCTGCTCCCTGGACAGACAGGGAGCGGGCACAGGGAGCGGGCACAGCGGGTCCATCTGTCATGGAAGGTGGCTGCAGCTCTGCTCGGTCTGTACACCAAGTCCTTTGTCAATACATCTCTCCATGTACCTCCACGCACCTCATCCCCCTGGTACCAGGTAAGCTCCTCTTAACACAGGTGTTTTTGTAGCCTGTAATATCTGGGGACACCTCAGTGACCTTCCAGACACCCCCACCCTCTGCTCAGCACACCCCAAACCCCACATGTAGGATCCTGGGCCTCATCACAACACAAAGGCAGAGCCAGCACTTGGTATTCAAACAGATCCTGTGGCGATGCCCAAACCTCTTGCCCACGCTCTGAACAAAGCCCCCACCTCCTCTCAGCAGGGTCAGCCCCAGCCTTGACCCCACCACCTCCCACCTCCAAGCCCCGTGCCCTGGTGTGGCAGCACCCGCTGCCTGTGCGGAATCCAGGGCCAAATCCGTGCTTTTCTACTTCTTTTCAGATTCCAATTTCTTTTCCAATATGCTCTCAGAAATCCCTCCAAATCCTCTCAGCACAGCTCAGAGGGGAGGAAGAGGCAGCTCTGCTGAGCCAACCTCCTGCATCTCCCCTGGTTCACAAGAGCCGCATCCTGGGGCCTCCCCACTCCCACACTGGAGTTTTCTTCCCCCTCTCCCTTCTTTGCTCTTTTGTTTTACTTCTCCAGCAAAAAAGAAGAGAAGCCAAAGCTTCATCTTGATTCAGTCAGTTTTATATCTCACAAATGCATATGCAGATTGCTCTGCTTCTTTATTTGTTCATTAAGACTCCAATAAAAGTGTTATAAAAATGCCCTTTTTTGTTGTTAATTGCAATTTCTGGTTTAATATGCAAGTTGTGCTGGCTCTCCTCAGAGACTCCCCGAGCCTCTCTGTAAATAATACAGCCCCAGCCCGATACGTGCTGCCCGCTGAGCATCTACACAGCTACCAGAGACCAGCCATGGCCATGGCAGCTCCTCCAGACCAGCCTCCCCACTGCTCCCAGCACGGGGCTTTCAGCAAAGAGCCCCCAACACCCTTGGCCAGGGAACCAGGAGGTTCCACAAAGCCAAGTGCAAGGTCCTGCCCTTTTAGCAGGGCCTGATGGGACAGGACAAGGGGTGACAGTTTTAAACTAAAAGAGAGATTTAAACTAGAGAGAAGGAGACATTTTTGACACTGAAGGTGGTGAGAGCCTGGCCCAGGTTGCCCAGAGAGGTGGTGGCTGCCCCATCCCTGGAACTGTTGCAGGTGAGGTTGGCCGGGGCTCTGAGCAACCTGAGATAGTTGCAGATGTCCCTGTCCATCCACGCTGGGGACGTGGGGAGGACGCTCATCCCCGGGCTGCTACGAGGCTTTATAGATTGCGGAGCCACCGCTCGGCGATTCCCCAACGCTTTAAAAGACCCTATTATCACTTGCCTGTGTCTTTGTGCAGCGCGAGTCATTTCGCTCTGATGTTTCCCATATTGAGCGTCTGCCTCAGGCTGAAATTTTGAGGGAAGTTTTAGCAAGAACAGTACAAACATTTCCGAGAACAAGGCTGTGGAAAAATGCTGTTTTGACACATTCAAAAAAAAAAAGCCTTCTCCAGCCTTAACACTCAGAAATCTCCCCACGTTCCTGCAGCCCAGCAAGCAGCCCGGAGATGAGTAGGATGCGGGGATGCCCCTGGTCCCTGTCCCCCAGCCTGAGCCCCCGCCTGCCCAAAGCTCACACAGCAGCCATCACTTCTCCTGCCCTTCTCCCCCTCCTCACACAGCCAGGGAGTAAACCAAGAAAACACTGAAGCTGCAAAGCACCAACAATTGCCCCAGGATGAGGCACTGGAGCACAGCCCAGCCCCTCTGTGCAAGGGAGACAGATCATAGAATCATTTAGGCTGGAAAAGACCTCCAAGATCATCAAGTCCAACCTTCATCCCAACATCTCCGTGACCCCTAGACCTATGGTGCAACTTGAGGCCATTAATTCTTGTCCTATTAGTTATCTGGGAGAAGACACCAACCCCAGCCTCACCACAACCTCCTTTTAGGTAGTTGTAGAGACCAACGAGATCCTGAGTAAACACAACCCCATCAATAGAACCTACAAGATAGGAAGGACATGGCCACCAAAAATGGGAAAGTGAAGCTGTTGGAGCCCCCAGATCACTAAATGGCTGTGAGAACACTATTTTAACAGTACATTTAATTCACACCTAATTCCAGGGGAGCTTTGACAGGAGCCCTTATGGCATCCACATCAAGAGCAGGTAAAAGGTTTGTACTCAGCACTGAGATGAGCACCCGACAACTCCAGCACGGTCACAGGGGAGAAACGTGCTAACAGAAAACAGCCTGTGAGGCCCATCCCTGGCACACCGGGCACCACGTCCTTCCAGGGGCACAGGGTGCCCGGCCACAGGGCAGTACGGGTCTGCGCTGGTGAATTCCACCCAGCCTCAAGCCTGCACAATTCCCAAGGGCAGGAAGGACTGGGAAAGCAGGGTAAGGGCTCACAGGCTGGAACAGCAGTGGCAATGCAGTGGCAGAGAGGTGCTCATGAAGGATTTGGTAACTGGCAGCCAGAAACTCCAACTTCTGGAGTGAAAACAGCTCCTGCCAGCGCTGCTGCAGTAACAAAACGCAGCAAAATGAACCCAGGAATTAGCTTGGCGTAACTACCTTTAACAGCCTCCCAGTCAGCAGTAAAATCAACTTTCTGGTTGCTAATTCTGGAGGATTGAACTGTGCAAAGCTTAAGATTTCTTTATGCCATCATTTCTCACTCTAAAAAAAACATTCAAGAAAATATGTTGGGCTCTGGTGGCAAATGCCCGTTTTGGAAGCGAGCTGCTCTTGTGCATCATATTGTTCTGGTACCGCATCACAATCTATCAAAGTCAGAGTCCCCAGAGCAAGAGAAATCAAAACATCATGAATAAAGTGCAACTTTAAAACTCCAGTAGTCTGACAGTGTTAGGCTAAGCCTCCTAACACGCAGCGTTCTATTGATGCTTTCCCCTAATAAAGTCAATGCTGGCCCAGCTTCACTGCCTACAGCGCATTTGCTCAATTAGAGGAGAACAAATAAGGCAACAAGCCAAGATGGAAGCGGTAAACACTGCACCGAGCTCGGGGGCTGCTGCACCCAAACCACAGGCAGCTGCAGGTGCCCGCTTTGAACCCAGCACGCTGCCAGGGCTGGGATGAGGGGTGCCCACAGCCCTCACCCCAATCCTCCTGCCTTGATGCACCCACCGGAGCGGGTGCAGCACCTGCCATGGGACCCTGCAGCTCAGGGCAAAGATGATGCCATGGTATGGTACCCAGATGTGGCATCAGCTCTAGGGCCATGTCAGGACCTCCCCCCTCCCTGGATAAGGGCCTCGGCTCATGGGAATGGGGACACAAACCACAGCGCAGGTTTGCACCGCTGCCCCTCCCAGCCTGGCAGGGACACCCAAGCCCTGTTTGCACACCAGCTGCCATCTCTGCTTTCAGCTCAGCACCCAGCTCCCCTGTGCCACCAGAGCCTGCTGGCGTCCCCAGCATCCTGCACAGCAGCACGCTCCGGGTCTCCTCGGGGCCATCGAGGATGGCTCTGATCCTCCCCAACGTCTCCAGCAGGCAGAGGCTCCCTGGCTGCTGCGGGCAGCTGTTTTCCTGCCCTCACGAGGTGCCTCTGGCTCTCAATTGGCATTTCAGAGGCAATTAGAACAGCCTGAGCTGTGAGATTTGTCAGCTCTGGCTCTCGTGGCCAGGCAGCACGTGAGGGTCACACCATCACACCTCTGCTGCTGCTCCTGTTGCCCACTTTGGTGCAGGGGATGGAGGGTCCCAGGAAGAGGCAGATCTGTACCCAACTCACCCACACAGCCCTGGGGAGACAGGCAGGGTGCCCATTTCAGAGGTGGAAGTGTAGGCTGCAGGAGAGCAGAGCTGGGTGAGCTGTGGGGCAGGAGAGCTCGGGGCACGGAGAACTGGATGGAGCCAGGCTGGTCAACATGGAGAACAGCAGGAAATCTGGGCACGTGTAGTCAGATCTGCAGCAGATCTGGGGGAGCCAGGCAGATGGCAACGCAGGAGGGGGGAACGGAGACAAAGACCAAGGCAAAAGGGACAGCAAAGGGCGGAGAGGAGAGGGGTAGTGGGCAGCACTGGCCACCTTGTGCTCCGGAGCAGAAAACCCCATTTCCACCAGCCCTGTTGCTCACTTCCCAGCCCATCTCCAGGAGGGAAGGGCGAGGGCTGCAAAGGCTCTCCCAGCCCTCATGGGAAGGGGACCTTTGCTGCCCAGGAGCCACTTAGGATCCTGCTGCCACCCCCAGCCTGGGGCACCAGCGCAGAGCTCGTGCTGGGCACCACGAACAGCCCATCAGCACAGAGAGCACGGGAATTGAAAATCCTCCTGCGTGGCCAAGTCCATCGCCTCCCAGAGCTGCTCTCCTGGGCTGGCAAGTGGAAGAGTGAGGCTGTAATAGAAAATCTCCCCGCGGCTCCATCCAGTCTAAGAAGAATTAGATCAGAGCTGCCGAAATCCCCCAGTGCCAAGAGCTCCCAGCCCCAACACTGGTGCTGAGCCCAGGGAGAGGTGAGGGCAGGGGGTGCGGGCAGGGCATGGCACCGCAGGCAAGACATGGCTTTGCCAACACCAAGACCACCCCCTTGCCAAGCTGGCACAGAGCACAGCAGGAGCTGGCGTGTCCCCAGCAAGGTTGATGTGAACCTAGGGATAGGCAGGACGGGGCTCAGCTTAGGGGGCACCCTTCACTGAACTGTCCCATGGCTCAGAGCAGAGCTGGGATCCAGCCGTGCCAGCAGCACCACAAAGGCAAAAGGGCCTGGCCAGAGCCCAGCCCCGGTGAGCTGCAGCACCAACCAAATCCCAGATTCCTCATCCCTGCCACCTCTGCCAGGCTCCTGCTGCTGGGGCTGAGCAGCGTGTGACACCATGGCCGCAGCACACAGACCTCCCACCACTCCTCCTAAAGCTCCTGCTCACCGCGAGGCCCTTTCTCTGCTCCTGCCTGAGGAGACACACAGGCTTTTTTTTTGCACATTTTAAAGCTCTGTCACATCCCACTGAGCTCCTTCTCTCACCACCAGCTCTAAATCCACCACCCCGACGGTGGGATTTCTAGCGGCCATCGCCCCCGCCGGCGCAGCGGGGAGGGATTACGGCACCTCGGCTCCGCAGCAGCGATAATCCTCTGCCTTATCGGCGTGGGGAGCAGCCGCCGAGGAGGATGCTGGAGCTGGCGGGCACCCCGATGCCAGCGCTGCCCACCCCGGCTCCCAGCAGTGGGAGGCAGCTCCTGCCCAGCCCCAGGGTGCCGATGCTGCGGCAAACCTGCTCTGGCCACTGCACCAAAGCCAGACACCGGCAAGGACCCTCCCCACACCATCACAGCCCTGCACATCGGGGCTTCATCCCCAGGAGATCTGGGCTGGTAAGGAGAGAGGACAGTCCTGGGGTGAGGGGACCAAGCAGGTGCAGAGCTGCCTCCTGCACTGATGCAATTAGTTAAAGCAGTTAAACCACAACTCAAAGCACGTGCTAAATGAGCAACGTTCTTAACAACAGACCCTTGTCACCTCTGTGCTCCCATCACGCCTGTCACACACTCACACTCCTCTTCCTCTCCATCCCCCCAGCACCTCCCTCCCCTCTGCTGCCCTGTACATCCCCCCCCAGCCTGCCCTATTGCTGGGAACGTGCAGGGCACCAGTACAGCAGAAGGATTTAATTGCATGTCAAAATTAAATCTCTTTTGATGAAGAACAATTCAACTATGGCTCTGCCTAATCAAATTAACAAAGTCTTTTTTGATTTTCAATTATCTTCTTCACTGGAACACTTTATCCGGTGCTCCTGCGATACAGCTGATGAGCCCCGACTAACAATTGAGGTGTTTTGCTGCACTTTGGCAAGACAGGGTGACCATAGGAGCCCCCCTCCACCTTCCCCACCCTGAGCCAGGAGATGACTGGAGCAAACACACCATGTTAAGTAACACCCGCAGCCTCTCACTGCAGCACGGCTGGACACCCAGCTCCACGCTGGGCAGGGACCAGCTCCTCTCCAAGCCTGCTGGAAGGGCTAAACCAGGAGCATCCCACACACAGCACCCAGGCCAGCGCTGCTGTGGCACCCTCCTGGATGCTGTAAGGGCTGACAGCCTGAAACATTCACCATCACCCCAAACCAGGGGCTTGGAGACCAGCAGCGAGGCCAGTCACACCACACCATGCCCACCCCACAGTGAGCACCCTCCTCAGCAGGCAATCATGCAGATAGAAGCACCCATCACCTCTGCAGCAGCACCCATCACTGCCTGCCTTCCCCAGGGCTCCCAGACCTGCAGCACCCATGAGCTCTCCAGCCTGCTGGGTCACACCAGGGCTGGAGCCCAGAGCCCAGTGGGACAGAGACCCATCTTGCCAGGGCCCTGCAATCACCACTGGCCAACTGTCACTCAGGCATCACACTTAAAGGTCACTTCAGGAAGAGAATTAACTTGTGTGAAAATGTTAATAGAGAGGCTGGTGCATCCATCCCAGGGCACAGAGCCCTGTCCGACCTTGGCAAAGCAGGCAGCAGTGCCCACAGTTCAGACCACTGGTGCTGAATGCCCAGAAGGTGCCCGGACCCCAGAAAGGGGCACATCCTGCACGCTGCCTGGGGCCAGCTCACCTGAGCACCCCATGCCAGCGGGGCAGTGCCACGGGTCCAGGAGGAGCTCCAGGAGCTCCCTGCAGTTGGAGAGACATTAAGCTGCAACAGCAGGACAAAAATGTATTAAAGGATGCTAATTTAATTAAGAGAACATGACAACAGCTGAACTAGCAAGCAAAGGAGAACACCCATCTGGGATAAGGGCAGAACACAAGAGCAGAGGGACGCAGTCCCATGGCAGGGGCACAGACTGAGCATCCCCTGCGTAGGAGGCTCCAAGAGCTGCCTCACCTCCCGCTCGGGCTGCAGATGCTCAGCACACCCAGGCAAGCGCACAAGACTCTTTCCCTGGATTATCCTCGAACTCGCTGCCTTCTCCCCGCCAGGCAGGCATGCTGGGAACCCTCCAGCAATTCCTCCTCCTCCCTAGCACGGCTGCTGCTCCCAAACACAGCATCCAACCCTCCTGCGAGGCGTCTGGGACAGGGAGTGGGTTTGTGTTGGTACCTTCCCTGCGTTTCAACAGCANTGCCACCTGCCGGCAGCCCGGCCCCGCCGCCGGGAGCAACCGCCGCTGCCCGGTGCCTCCGCTCCCCTCCCGGCTGGAGCCGGCAGCGGCTGCGGCAACACCGCCCCGGGGGTGCCCTGATCTGTCCCGGTGATGCAGCGCTGGGAGATGGGCACCCCAAAGCACACACAGCTCCCCGGTCTGCACCCCTTATAAGAAAGGGGCACACACACGCGGCTGTGTTGGATAATCTGAGTTGTTTGAGTTGGAAGAGACCTTTCAGATCATTGCAACCGTTCCCCCATTCCTGCCAGGGCATCACTAACCCCTGGCCCTCAGCACCACATCTCCACGCCCTGGAAACCCCTCCAGGAATGCNTTCCTCCTCCTCCCTAGCACGGCTGCTGCTCCCAAACACAGCATCCAACCCTCCTGCGAGGCGTCTGGGACAGGGAGTGGGTTTGTGTTGGTACCTTCCCTGCGTTTCAACAGCAGCCGAGCTCTGGCTGGTCCCCGCAATGCTGGGGGAGCCGGGGGGGGACGGGGGAGCCCCCTCCTCAGCCTCCACCGCCGTCCCCAGCGAGGTCCCTGGCAGCTGCCCAGCGCCAGCCCCATCCTGCAGCGCCTGCGGAGCCTCTGAGCGCAGCTTTATCGCCTTTTTCGCTTTATTAAGCTGTTTTCAAGGGAAACCATCTTAATTTGTATCGATCTCCGGTTGAGCAGTGCCCCCGCCTGCGAGCTGGCAGCCGCCCCAGCGCGGCCCCTCCGCCCCCGGCCCCACGGCGGCCGCAGAGCTCTGCTGGGGGCTCGCCCACGCCCGGGATCCCCGGAGGAGCCGGGCCGGGCTGGGCTGCGGCACCTTCGAGCCCTCCCGTTCGTTCCCCCCTGGCCCGGGGCCTCCTGCCNTTCCTCAGCTCCAACCTCAGCCTCTCCTGGGGCAACTTGAGGCCACTCCCTCCTATCCTGTCACTTCTTCCTTGGGAGAAGAGCCCGACCCCCCCTGGCTCCAACCTCCTTGAAGGGAGTTCTGCAGAGCCAGAAGGTCTCCCCTGAGCCTCCTTTTCTGCAGGCTCAACACCCCCAGGTCCCTCAGCTGCTCAAGCCAGACACCTTCTGCAGCACAGACAGGAGAGGACAGGGCTGGCAGCGCTCAGCAGGGCCCGGGGCTGGACAGGTTCAGTGCAAACACCTGCAGGATCCCCAGCCAGTGCCAGCAGCATTCTCCAGCTGTCCTGGTACCAGAGAGCTGCTCCAGCTGCCCAGGCAAAGCACTCAGTTCTGCAGCACCAGCAGGGCACAGCACAGCCTTAGATGGGACAACATACCCTGATTTTAGGGCTCTGCTTACCCTTGGGGTGACCTGGACTGATGGGCCAGAACAGCAGCCCCAGCTCTCCTCCTCCTCCTGTCATCACCAGGTACAGCAGCAAGTGTGCAGAGGGGCTGGAGGGACACATGGACACTGCTCCTCCAGAACATTGGCTGCTTCCAAAGAGGATTTGATTCCCTCTTCATGGATGAGGGAACGGGCTCCCATTCCCAGGTCTCTCCACTTCCACTCCCTTTTGTGCATTTTCCAAAGAGGGGTTGATCACATCCTGGCAGATGCTGGGAGCAGACGCCTAATGGAGGCCATCTGCCACATTTCACAGGGAAAATTATTCAAACTCACTAGGACTTTAATTTAATCAGCTGGCACTGAAGTGGGCACTGGGCTTTCATGTGAGCAGGTGTGAGCACAACCTGGCGAAGGCAAAGGCGAGCGTTTCATCTCCATCCACCCCACCCACGGATCAGGAGTGGGTGGTGCTGTGTGCCCAGCAAAGTCTCAACTCGCCCCGTGCCTCGGGCACTCACCACCAGGAGTGGTGCCCTTTGGAAAGCTCCCCAAGGATCCCCAGCACATAGGGAAGATTCATTGCAGATGACATGAGACCAGATGGGGCACTGGTTGCAAGTGGAAAGACTCTGCTGGTCATGTTCATCCCCACCAGTGGAGCCCAAGTGCTGCTGACCCAAGGCTGAACCATTTGGAGGGAAGGAGCAGGACGGAGCCATAGCTGGGGACACCACAACTTCATTCAGAGCAGCTGCATGTGCTGCATGGAGCTCACCTGCCTTCCCAGCCCCTTCCCATCCTGGATTCAACCTCACTCCCCCAAACGCTTCCCATATGCAGAGTGACAGATCGATGCACTGCAAAGAGGGGGAAGCGCCAGCCTGGCACTCAGAAAAGGGGACAGGAGGAGAGGTGCTGTCTGTGCTGCATCCTCCAAAATCTGCCATACCCAAACATGAGGAAACCTCCCTGAGCTCAGCAGCTCTCGGCTCAGACCCTCCTGGTGCACAGTTACCGTCACAAAAAGATAAAATCATGTCTGTCAAAGAAAAGAGGCTAACTCAGCACAGCCCCTGCTCCAGACCTCTGCAGGGAGAGCTGGGAGCTCTCCAAGCTTGTGGTGTCTCCATCACAGGCCACAGAGGATGCGCAGGAGCATCCCACCAAGCCACCCCACACACCACAGGCCCACAAGTGTGGGGTGAGCTCCGCCATGGAGTAGGTGGAAAGTGCAACATGGCACAGGAGAGGAGACGGGGACAGAGGTCCTGCAAATGGTTCATTAACATCCTAATTTGATCCCCATCAGCAGAACCCACTTGCAAAGCAGAGAATAAAGCCTCCAGCAACCTCCTGTCAATCTAATCTGGAGGGTAATTCTTCCTGACCCCAAATCTGCAGGTGCATTTATATCTGAGCCGACACCTCATGCAAGTACCAGGCATTTACCATGTTCTCCCCATCAATCCCAGCACCTTCTCCCCACCATTACAGCACTTCCAGACTCAACAACTGAACCACATTTTACCAGGTGTAAGCTCAGCAGTGACAGCCCCACAGACACCACACAGACCTGTGGGTGCCCCTGGCCCCAACACTGTTGGTTAACACACAGCTACACCCTGACAGATACCAGCTCCAGCCATATCACCCCCCTTCTACCAACCTCCACACACCAAACCAGGACATTCCTATTGACACGCAACATGAACATTATCCCCACAGCCACCCAGGAGCCTGGTGCTGGGGTGTGCTTTGGCTACCACAGGCAGGTCCTCTGCTCCCCCAGAGTGCCACCACACCCCCTCATCCCTCACCAACCCACAGGCTGGCACCACAGGATCACTGGTCTGTGTGGTGCCAGCCCCAAGCCCTTGCCAAGCTCCCCTCTCCAGCAGGACACAGCCACTGGTGGGACACAGTGTGAGCAGCCAGAGCCCGTCCCTCCAGCACAGACACCCCTGGGCAGCAGGAACCAGCAAACCCAGCTTCTCATCCCTGGGGATACTGGGAAACTTCACTCGCCTGCCTGCTTAGGACCTTTCCAAGAGGCCATGGTCCAGCTCAGCTGGAAAACCCATGGAGCTAGAATGAAATTGGGCAGAGGGGGAAGGGGGATAACTTGGCAGCTGCTCACATTTAGTTTGCACCTTCTTCACCAGTGTGGAAGGAAACAAACGACCTGTGAAGGGAATGGAGCGCAGTGATTCATTACCCCTGATGTGTGATGATGGCTTAATTATTTTTCTAACTGGGGAGAGACACTTTCTGACAGCAGGTGCAAATTAATTCTCCACTGTTTTAAGGAGTGATCGGCCCAGGACAAGCAGAAAACTGGAAAACCTAATTAAATTTGGAGCTGGGTGGAATAAATGGAGCAGGGAGTTTGTTTGCATGGTGCTGATGGATATTAACGATTGCTGGTGAAGGCACCAGGGCTCCCAGCAGGAAAGTGGAGCTGTCTTCATGGCTTCACACACTGGGCCAGGCTTTGACAGCTCTGGGCAGGAGGTGTCATGGTACTCACAGCACAGACAGGGAAAACCAGGCACCTCCCCAAGCAGAGGCATCTCCTGCTCTGCAGGTGTGGAACAAGGAGGGTGTGTTGGCAGCCAGATGTGCAGCACCAGGGACCTCCTGAGTCCCTCCAGGCTTCACATCCCTCGAGGGCAACGTGGCCCAGCACCAAGTTATGAGCTGCCAGCACCCTCCTGGGCAGCTGGCAAGAAGTTTATCCCATTTCCTTGCAGGGTCAGGTTAAATATCTTCAGATGATCCAGTGCTTGGCCTCCAAATGTCCCACCCAGGCTTCCAGAAGCAAGAGAAGCCATCATGGCTCTTCCCACCACAGCTCCACCACATTTCACCACCTGCACTTGGTGCCGACATCATTCACTCCTGCAAAGATGCATGAAAAATAACCAACACCTGAAGGGTTTTGCCACGGGGGGGAGCAGCCCAGGACTGATCCGAATATCGCTTGCTCCGTAATCAGGGAGGAAAGAGTTTATGTTGAGCAGTTGCCATGGAAACAGTATTTATACTTTCCTGCAGCTTCAGATTCCAGCTCTCCCAGCCCAGCTCCCTAACCCCAACCCAGCCCCTGCTCAGCCCCACTGCCCTGGCAGAGGTTGGGGTCTCCATCACCCCCTCCTTCTGCTTGCACTTCAGGCCCCAGGGGATTGAGCCCCTTGAAAATTCCCAGCAGGATCCCACAGCCTCAGGCTGCTGAGCCAGCAGCTGCACCAAGAGGCTTTCCCTGGCTGCATCCCAGAGCATCTCCAGGGATTTTAAAAGGGAAGCGGTGCCTGGAACCTGTCCCTTGCAGATGCTGCAACCCAAGGCCACCTACCACTGCCCATCAGCTGCCCTGTGCCCAGCAAACCCACAGCCCCAGAGCTCAGAGCCCTCAGAGCTGCTCGAGAAAAGCCAGGCAAGTCTAGCAGAGATCACTGCTCCCAGCACATACCTCTGCGGCATCCGAGTCCCAGCTCAGACGATGAAAACGGGGAGATCAGCAGCAGCAGGAGGCTAAATGGGTGTCCTGGTCTCCCTGCTCATCCTCCCACCCAGAGATATTGCTGCCAGAGGAGTCTGTGCCAGCCCACAGCTCTCAGCCCCACTCATCCCACCCCACAGCGCCAGGAGGACCCTCTTGCCTCCCCCCCAGACTCCTGAGCCTGCCCACGGGGCTGCTCCGCCTGTCACCCCCTGCTCCAACGCACCAGCCATGCTGGGAAAAAGAGCCCTAATTGTTTTTTGTTTTGCTGCTTCTCCCATCATTAAATCCCTTCTTCATCCCTAATAGTTTGGGATTATATGAAGGTTAATATGTTTCAGGTTCCACACAAGTACAGCTAATTAACACACAGTCCCCTCAATTCCCTTTAATGCCTACACATGTAATGCGATCGCTGCAATTACCTGCTTCCCAAAGCCATTACAAACCACAGAAAATTAGCTGGAACAGGTGATAAAAACCTCCTTTTATTGGTTCATAAAAGGAGCTGATCTCCAGGCAGCAGCTCCCCATGGTGCAGCTGGACAGGACCAGCACCCTTCCCCAGGCAGCCCCACCAGGATCACTCCTGCTCCCAAAGAACCCTCCAACACCATTTACCCCAGCCCTGAGCTTCACCCTCTCCTGGGCGGTTAAGCCCAGACTAGCTGCTGACCACAGCACCAAGGGCCAACCTTGCTTTCCACTGATGAAATGAGTCTGTAATTAAAGCAAAATCCACCCCACTGCTGAGGGTATCCCCCAGACTTCAGTCCAGGGAGGTGCTGGAGTCACCATCCCTGGAGGGGTTCAACAAACGAGTAGATGTGGTGCTTTGGGACATGGTCTGAGGGTCAGGGAGATGTTGGACAAAGGCTGGACTTGCTGACCCTAGAGGTCCTTTCCAACCTAAATGATTCTATGATTCAGGAGGGACTACGGACAAACCTTCATCCTTACTTGGCCCCATCCCGTGCTCTGCCCAGGGGGCTGTGCTATCCCTGCAGCAATCAAAACACTCACAAACTACTTCACATCTGCTTTCAGGAGCCACAGAGGGAGAGACCCGGTGCCAAGGAACGCAATGAGCTCCCAGCAAATTGCTCCACTGCTCTATTAGCCCTTGTTAAAAACCTGCACCCATCAGGAGAGTTTCAATTTCCAGCTACTGGATCTTGTTGTGCCTGTGCCTGCCAGAGGCAGCAGCTCTCTAATAACCACCACCTCCCCTGCCCCGTTATTTACCCTGCAGTGCTGATACGTGGGCTCTCTCCGGAGCATGTGGCCCCAGAAGCCCCCACTACAGATCCCACCAGGCCCATCGCCTGTGCCCAGGGTGAGCTACAGCCCAGACGGGCAGGTTGGAGCGTCAAGCACCATCCTCCTCCCCACAGCACCACAGCTCCAGGACACCCCAGTACCCACATCCCACCTAGAGCACAGAAACCAACCCCCCAGGGCTCAGCAGGCACAAGGGACCCCCACTGCCCAAGCAGCCCCCCGCTTTCCACACGGACTCAGTTCCCAGCTCCTCCAGCACCAGCACAGCCACAGTCTGCCCAAGGGAACCCCACTGCAGGTCATGCCCAATGGACACGGGCAGAGCCCCTGTGCCAGGGGGTCTGTGCACCAGCCGGTGGGGTCCCCTGAAGGCAGCTGTAAATCTGAGTTTCAGGCTGGTCTTTATCAGATGTTTATCCATATCACACAGCCCCCAGAGCCTCACACAGCCCAGTCTGGGGACACCAAGGATGCCACGGTCAGGGCACGATGCCCAGGCAGGTGCCCAGCTCCCAGGGGTCCTGCTTTCCATGCCCCATCCCACCAGCCGGCCTCTCCACAACCACATCTTCTCTTCTCAGCATCCTCTTCGACTGCCCAGAGCACCCTCCAGTGACAGACCCCCTGTGCAAGGGCTTCTTATAAATGGAAATTGGGAACAGCCTCACAGCACAGGAGGAAAATCACTGTAAACAAAATCTCCGTTGCTGTGGAAACCATTAAAAATAGATTCCCCACGCTCCCCCTTTTGTGCTGGGTATTATACAGCTGGGTTCCTTCATTCCACATTATTATTACTTTTTAATTATGAATAATTTCCTCCCTTCTATAGGAAGACGGAGTAAAAAACAGAACTTTCCAAACGAGGGGCCTTTAGGATATGTTTCAATATGCAAATGAAGGCAAACATGCATTCTGTAGTGTTTACGCCACAGGGTAAAATCTTCCTGCATTAACCCCTCCTGTGCCACATCCCCCCTTTTCTCCCCTTTCCCTCAGCTGGGGAGGCCAAGATGCCCTCGGTCCCATGGACGTTGGCTCAAGGATGAAGGCAAAGAGCAGAGAACATAGGAGGAGATGCCTCATCCTTGGCGAGGAGCTGCAACGGGTCAGGTGCAGTAACCCTTGCCATCCCCATGGTGAGTGGGCACAGCAGCCACTGCCCTGCTCTCCTGCCCAGTCCTCGGGCACTGTGTGGCAGAGATGCTCTTGTGGCAGGGACCTGGAGAGGTCCTCAATGCTTGGAAAACATCAAGATCAGCACAAATTCTGCTGCTTCAGACCCTGGTGCAGAGCAACCTGCAAGTGTTGGGCAAGCATTGTGAGCAGGGAGAGAGGGGGCACGGTGCCCTGTGGTGATGGGGCACAACGAGTCCCCATCTCACTGAGAAGTGACAGAAACCCCTCTTAACACCACTGTCCTGTGCACTCCCCCCAGTACAAGATTCGGTCTCCAAGCAAAGGAACGATTTAAGATGACTTGGAAAAAGATGGCACCTGGGAAGATGGTCCCGTTCCAGAGTGACTCAGTTGCTATTTGCAGCCTGGTCAGCGGGAGAGGATGCTCCTCCACGGGGAACACGGTCAGGCACCAGCACCATGCTGGGTGCCAGCTGCGGCCCTGGCAGCCCCGTGCCACAGGCAGCTCCTGCCCAGCCCTGCCAGCGAGCGGACGCCTACGTCCCCAGCACACACGGGCCAGGCGGAAGGTCCCTGAGCAGCCTGGCCCCGGCCCACGCTGGCTCCGAGCACATTTCAGGCTGCCCTGGAGGAGCAGATGGATGGCCCTGGGAACCCTCCCAACGCACGCTGAGCCAATGTCCTGCCCGCTCCCAGAACGTGCTGCCCGGCTCCGTGGGGGCCGGTGGCCGAGGTCAGGGCCCCGGGAAGCTGCTGAGCACGGGGCACAGCGCTGCTGGACAGACAGCTGTCCGTTTGTCCAGGTGACCCAGATCAAGAGAAAGAGCCACACAAGCAACAGCTGATGTTGGGTTGGGTTGTCCTTGATGCATCAACCCCATTCCCCCAAAAGGTAACTGGGTTTGTTGATACAGGAGGGAACACGATTCATGTGGGCTCCATGGAAGTTTCTGATACCCTCTTACACAGATTACACAAAGCAGAGCAGTACGGACTAGCCAGAGACACTGCAAAAAACGGGCTAGAAAACCACAAACAGGCCTGTCTTTTGGCTTTCCCATGAAGCTGCCCTCAGCCAGGGCTTGTCCCCAGCAGAGGCTCCCAGTGTAGGAAGCCCTCCTGCTTTCTTCTTGCCCAACTTTAGCCCACTGCCATTTCCTTCTAGAAATCCCCGGAGAAAACAAGATTCCTTCTCTGCAGCCACAACCTCTCTCAATTCCCATTTTCAAGTGCTTTAATGCTCCATCTCTCCTGCCATAACCTAAATTTTAACCTACCCCCAAGTATCAACACTGAGTGTTACTGCTGATTACAGCTCGGGGCTAGAAGGGCCATTAGACCCGGTGAGCGGAGCGCCTGGGAACGGGGATGAAGATGGTTGTGTTCTAATCCCATGTTCATTCAAGCTACTGCAGCCCTGCCAGACAGATACCCGAGTTTGATCCGGAGATGTCAAGCGATGGAGAATCCCCCACAGGCTTAAGCTGTTCCAGTGGTTAATTACCTTCCCTGATAAAAATATGCATTTCTTTTCTAGTCAAAATTTGTCTAGCTGGAGCTTTCAGCGCCTGGATCTTGTTATGCCTTTTCCCTGCTAAATTAGAGCGCTCTGTACCCACAGAAATCTCTTGATCACAGCCTAAAACGACCTACGTCGCAAAGCCACCTCTTAAACTTCTCTTGGATGGAAAGTTCAACCTACTTAAGCTGCATCTCCCGCAGCAGAGCAGATTTTCCAGACCGTGAACCATTTCTGCTGCTCTTTTCAGCACATTTCCCACCTCACCAGTGTTTTTGCAGCAGGGTCACCACGAGTGGTCCCCGCATCCCGATGACGTGGCCACACTCCCACCCTTCTCACCCAGGAGGTCACAGCGGCTACGGGAAGTGTTTCAACCGAGCCATTAGCAGATTGCAGCCACAATCACCCTAATGCAGGGAAGGGACATGTTGCCTCCTGCCCTGGTGCTGGGAGGGAGTTGGAAGGTGGCCGCCCACCCCTGCATTCCTCCTGCCAGGAGGTTTCTGAGCAGGACGGTCCCCAAGCCACCCCAGCACCTCTTCCTCCAGGCTCAGCGGGTCCAAGGTACAGGATTATCACTGTCATTCTCGGGGAGCAAAGCTCCAAGTGCCTTAAAAACACTTTGGGAGCTCATTTGGGCTCGGCAACTAGAACTGGGAGACCCAGGTCAAGTTTCCTGCACAGCACCCAGAGCCTGGGGGCACCAGCCTTTCTGCCCCTGCTCCCCACCCTGCCAGGGAGCTCCACAGCACCCAAGCCCCCAGCTGACCCAGATGCATCCCCCACCGAGGCTGCAGGAGGGCAGGAGCTGGGGGAGGCAGGTTATGGAGGCACAAACTTCAGCACTCTGACCCATACCAGTGAACATTACAGCAAACCGGGGGCACCAGCTTCTACCAACACCCTCATCATATAAAACAAACCAGTGCAGTCCCTGGAGCAGAGCAGAGAAGAGAAAACCCAGCAGCTCATGGGATACTCACAGCAGCAGCACATCCACTGTCAGACCAGCCACGCAGAGGGAGAGGTCTGTGCAGGGGACCCCGCAGAGACTCCCAAACAACCCCCAGCTCCAGCAGCTGCCCTCCACACCCACACAGGGGGCTGGGGAGACAGAACTTTCTGGGCTCTCCATCAGGCAAGGTCCTGCTCCAGCCACAACTGCATCCTTATTTAATCCACAGCAATTATACCCACATTCTGCTAGACAAATAGATTTTACAAGCCCTCAGTTAAATGTGGATAATTACGGCTGCCTGCACCAGGGGACAGCCCTGCCCGGGCTCAGGAGGAAGAATCACATCCCGATTCCACTAATGCCATAAATTAGCAAGGAGCATCCCAATGGCAGCAGAGTAATTACCAGCTCCNCGTGTGTGTTTTCAGGCATATGCTGCTGTTAATGGGGCTTCTGTCACTTCAGCTGCTGGCAGAGATTATTTTATCTCGGGAACCCTCTCCCTGTGCCAGAGCTCAGGCTTTCAGCTCTAAATCATCCACGAGGAACTCACAGGTGCAGGGGAACAGGAGACAAAAGCATCAACTTTTTGGTTGCATTCAGCAGCACTTGCCACAAATGCTCCAACAGCAACGTGCTGAGGGGGACCTGGTGGGACAACGCCCTGGCAGCTCCCCAGGAACATGCTCAAGCCCAGCAGGGACAGAGGGAGCACCAGGGAGCCAGGAAGGAAGGACGGATGGGGCACAACCACTCAGACAACAACAGAGAAGAACATTTGGTCCCCAACTAGCACTGGGGGTGACAAAGGACCCTCAGGGCAGAAGGGAAGCAGAGGACAGGCTCCTGCCTCACCAGGACACCCAACAGCAAATACCAACTACACCACATGGTCTACAGAAAGACATTAAACCTGACCTGCTCAACAGGCAGGGGAGGAAACAGAAAAAAAGCCACTGAAAGGCTAAAACAAGCACAAAATCCCCCCCGTGACCCCACTAACCTTCTCCAGCTCCTCTTGTGCTGCTCTCCTAGGCTGTGAGCTCCTGCAAACATCCCCCACCCCTTCCTGGGGGTCTCTTATAGGGCAGCAGCCTCACTCCCCGCCCCAGCCCTCATCACTCCAACCGCCCGCAGATGTGGCCAGTGAAGGAGAAAACCTGCAGGAACCCAGGGAAGGCCCATTTCAGGCACCTGCCAGACTCCCCAGCTGGTGCTGCCAGGATTGATCCCAAGGTCCCTGAAGCTGGTTGTGTGCAGTGGGCAATGCCCAGGGTGTCTGAGAGCTGGGACCTGCTGGGCACTGTGATGGACGAGGGTGCAAATGTGGGTTCACCCAGCACAGCAAGCGGGCATCCTCCCCTCGTGCCTCATCCTCTTCTCAGTCTGCTCCCAGCCTCTGCTGTGGATCCAGGCGGTGAAGCTGGGAATATTCCCACTCTGGCAGCACCATCGGGTGGCATCGATGGCAGCTACGGGGCACCACGAGCAGCTCATGGTCACGCTCCAGCCCCCAGCCCTGGCAGCACCGTGAGCTCTGCCCGGCACTGCCACCGTGTGCCGGAGCACGGCCGACACTCCCATGCCCGGGCACCGCGCTGGCACCCAGGGAGAGGGGGGCACGGCTCCATGGCTGGCACGGCGGCCGTTACCATACGGAGGCTCTGCAAGGCTCCTGCCAGGGAAAGCTCATGCACTTTACCACTGCTGAGAAGCTTCTGTGCTCCCAAAATATCATCTTCCCCTGGGCAACTTCATATGTGAATCTTGGGACTTGCTGGAGCATTAAACTGACATCTAGGTCAGGGTAGGGAATAGCTCAACGCCTCCAGGAAAAAGGGTTTTCCTTTCACATCCCAGTGCCTCCTCACCAGCATGATGCCCAGACCAGGAGCGAGCACTTAACATGGGTGACCACTTCAACCGAGCGTGAAGCAGGCTGCGGGGGTGGAAAAGGGATTAAAAACATTTCTGAGACCTAGTCTTGAGATAAGCTGCCATTTCTGGAGCCCTCTCAGCTCTTTACGGTCCCCACAGCAGCACCTCTGCAGCAAAGGGCACATGCAGAATTTAAACCCATGGGCAGAGCGGGGCCAGGGCTGGCAAACTGATTCTCACCTTATTTTACATGGCAGATGCCACATCTAAGAGCCAGGGCTGAACATGGAAAATACATCCTGGCCAGTGGTACCTGTGACCTTGGTGGTAAAGAACTCCCCCTGCTTTGCTCCAGCCCTGCCCCCAGCTCCCCAGACACTGGGGAGATTTAGGGGGGTTCCAGGGAGGGGTACAGAGGAGGGATCACGCTCTGGCAGCACGGACCACATGGCACATGGCACAGCCGAGGGTGCAGGGAAGGAGACCCTCTCATTTTAACACCACCACACACATTCTACAGGAATGGGGGGCAGGAGGCAGGAGTTTGCCTGACGAGGTGTCCCGGTGCCTGCGCAGCAGAAGCAGGGCTGTGATAGATCACCAGGATATGACCAGAAGAAGGGTCAGACAAGCAATCGGCAGAGACCAGCTGTAAATCTCCGTGCTGATGGGGCTGGAGATGAGGTGCCTGGATTTTGGGGAGGGGGGGTGAGCAGTGGAGAGAAGAGGGTGATAACAAGAGCTGTGAGCGGAGCTGGATCCCGCGTCCCGGCTGGTGCAGGGGCCTCGCTGTCAGGGAGACAAAGTGGAACTGCTCAAGTGCATCATTGATTTTTAATAACAGCAGGTAACTCTCTGGAAACCCAGCTCTCAGCCCTGTTCTCTCCTCCCTGGCCCCTCCACCTCCTCCAGCCTCAGTTTGCTCCCTCCGATGGCATCGCCCTGGGCTGGGGACTGGGCACAGCCCCTGCTCTGGTGGGATTGCCCGATGTGGGGCTGCAGGACCCGGAGCTGGCACTGCTGGCACCGCCCACAGCACTGCGAGCTGCCAGACACTGACCCCACACCATCACTTTGCCAAAGACGGGTGCCTGGCTCCCCCACAGCGACTGACCCTGGCAATGGGCCCTCATTAAACACCGGCAGTGGCACCAGTGAGGAGAAACGGGCAGAGGGGCCAGGCTGGTCCCTGTACTGGGGACAGGAGCTGTGGGAAGCTGGGCTGGCAGGAAAGCTCCAGCTTACGGCAGCGCGGGCACCTCTCCCCGGCGTGTCACCATGATTGAGTGCAGGATGCAGGCACCGTAATGGTTTCATCAACTTAGCTACTTTTTATGAGAAATTTGTTCCAATACCTTCCCTTTCCCCGGCTGCTGTCACCTTAACGGATGCCAGACCAGAAAGAATAATAATCCTGGCAGGAAACTTTGAACCAGAGCGAGTGGTTTCCCAGAGAGGGGGGCAGGAGGTGGGAGAAAACTCATTTTTGCAGATGCCCAGGACCACTCAGAGCTGCCCCAGCCTGACACTGCTGGTGTTGGCAGATTCGTTTGTGCCCTCTCTTCCTCCCTGGGGGAAGCTGCCAGTGCTCCAGCACCATTCCTGCCTTCCTGCCACTCTGCTGAGGCTGCGCTGGGCACAGGGGACCCACGACACTCTTTGGCACCTCTAATCATCCATAAATTACCACCGCACTTGCAGACACTGACGAGCCATGTCAGGGCCCACTGGCTCCAGCGTAACAAGCATCCCAGCACCGTATCTCCTGGAGGGGCAGGAGCCACATCGACCCACAAAAACCAGCTATGGGGGCTGTGAGGACCCACACGGGCAAAGAGCCCATGCCAGCAGAGCACACACAGATGTGGTAGAAGGGAAAAAGTCAGATTTTATCATGTCCCACGTCCTGCTGTCCCAGGTGGGATCCAGCCAGGCTGACATCGCTTCCCCAGCTCAGCAGCCTGGTCACCTCCTGCTGCTCTGTGGGGCCTGGGGACACCCCAGCCCATGCCAGGGGCTCCCAGCCCCATTCTGAGTCCCTGGGCATCGCTGGCAGCTGGTGCAGGCGTGGGGAGCAGGACAGGCAGGAGAGGAACCAGGGCAGGAGAGGAACCGGGGCAGGAGAGGAACCGGGGCAGGAGAGGAACCGGGGCAGCCTCCCCCGGGCGCAGCAAAGCCCGGGAGCCAATCTGGGGATTCCCGAGGCTGCGAGTGCCAGACCTGCCCTGGTGCTGCCTTCTCCTGCGCGGAGCTGCCGCTCTCATCTGAGTCATCGCTGGGAGACGGATGCTATTTAAAGGACGTTATTCATAGAAAATTGAGTTTTAATAACAGGGCATCCAACGAGGAGAAAACACCAAACTTCCAAGCGGAGCTAAGTTTCCGTATGTTAATTTATACATCACATTCATCGCTTGAAGGGAGAAAAATCTCACAGAGAGCTCCTCTCTCTGACAGAGCAGCAAAGGGAGCCCTCTATGCTCCCTGCTCCTGTCATCCTGGAGCATCTCCCAGCCACAGAGGGCAAGAGCCGATGGAGGGCAAGAGTCGACGTTGGCCACCCCGGCCACGGCTCCTGCCGCCGGCACAGCCGGGATGAGGCTCTGGGCTGGCGAGCAGCCGCTGCCGCGCTCCCAGGAGCCTTCGGGCTCGGTTTAGCCTGCTGGTGGGAGGGCGGGAGGAGACAGCACTGAGCTCGCTTTAAAAATAGATCAAACCCTCTGCTACGGAGCCATTTTATTAGAGCAGCACAAGCTGGCGGGCTGGTGACACCTTCGTGAACGCTCGGCTAAGTTTTCCCAGATGAATCTGAAAAGCAGGCGAGGGGAAGGAGGACAGACACAGCAAAGCAGATTTGTTTCCCAACAAAAAAAAAGAAGCAGGGAGAAGCCTGCCCACACTCACAGCCCCTTGCCCCATGGTGTCCTGGGGTGCAGACCCCATCCCACTCCCCAGCCCCTGGGCTGCTGCAGCCGTGGCAGCACCTGGCAACGGCAGCTGATGAACCTCTCCAGCCTGGCTCCGAGTCAATCCATCACCTGATTTATTTGACTGCTCGTGGCCTCTCCTCCCCTGCCAGCCACGGCTCTGCTCCAAGGGGGAACAACTGGGCCAGGCTCCAACTCTGGCAGAATTTAAAAAGTAATCAGTAGCAGGGGTCACCTTTCCCCAGGTGCAGCTCCACACCCACCGCCGTGAGCGCTGGGTATGGATGAAGAGAAGATGCCCAAAGGAGACTGTGCCAGCCACTGGTCAGGAGTGATGAGGGACTAACTGGCTGCCAACCAGTGAAAACACTGAACTGGTGTCTGGGCATGTGGTGGGCTGCGTGGGGATAGAAAGCAGAGGGAGATGGTGGAAAGGAGCCTGAATCCCGAGCAGGTCAGGCTGCTGGAAAATTGCCATCCTCCATCAGCCCCCAGGGGTGCAGGGCTCCCGTCCATCCCATCAGACACCAGGGATCTCCAGGGACCCAAGTATCCACCACACCTCTTGTCACCACACCAGCAACAGCTCTGCCTGACTTTAAGTGATGCCCATACCAGCACCGTGCCCCAGAGACTGCCCAGGATGGGGTTCCTGGGACTCCAGGGCTGAGGGGTCCAGCTGGGCAAGGCAGAGGGAAAGTACCCAACTGGAGGATCCAGCTTACCCACTGCCCTGAGCCCAGCACCCAAATGGAGGATCCAGTTCACCCACTGCCCCTGAGCCCAGCAAAGCCTCCCTGAGCTGCAGCAGCTGAGTGCCAAGGATGGGTTGGCTCCGTACCTCGCAGCATCCAGCCCCAGCTCCCAGTATTCCCCTTGGTGCACACTACAACTGACTCATGTTTTTAAAAGGAAAACTGGGAGGGAGAGGAGAAAAAAAAAAATACAGAAACGCCTCAGAATCAAACCTCGGCGAACGCGTGGGAGCTCTCTGGAGAGGAGGAAAGCACTTTCTATATAATTCACCTTTTGTCATTTAATCACCACCCCTCTTGCTGCCGGCCGGTAACGGGAAAGACACGTGGGGCCTGGGGAACACTCGGTCCTGCCCCGGCCACTGAGCTGCAAAGGGAAACTTCCATCCCCTGGCCCCATTCGCCGAGGAGAGGAGCCGATTCCCTCCCCTCTGAAGCAGCTTACAAAGCAGCTGGCAGAACGCCAGGGTCTTTTTAGAGAAATGTTAATGATGCCCAGGGAAGAGCTAATCATGTGTCATGGAAACAACTTTGTGCCAGTCAAAGTGCCACACGGCCCCAGCCCCGTGCGGGGCAGCTGCGGGTCACGGTGGCGGCCGGTGAGGGCAGGACCGGGATCCTCCCCACACTGGCACCGTGGGGGCACCGTGGGTCGGCCGCTGGTGTCCAGCCATGGCCCCGTGCACTGGTTTAGCACCTGCAGCTCCCAGGGATTGCTCCTGGTGACGGTGGCAGATCCCTCCTGGCCCCACCAGACCAAGGTGAGAGCATCACACATCACAGGACTGTCTTGGCTCTCTCTGGAGAGATTCCAAAGGCGCCTGGATGTGATCCCGGGCACCCTGCTCTGGGTGACCTGCTGGAGCAGGGGGGTTGGATGAGATGATCTCCAGAGGTTCCTTCCAACCTCAGATTTTGCAACCCCCAACTCTGAGTTTTTCAGCATTTTGCATCCATTTATCTTTTAGCTTCTCCCCTGACAGACGCACAACTCCCAGTGGGAATCTTCTCATGCCTTTATGGCAGTTTGCAGCTCACAAGCAAGGGCATCGTTGGCACCTCTCAGACACCTCCTGGCACAACGTGGGGCTCCCACAGCCCATGTCCTGCCACACTGAGGGCCCAGCACAGCCCAGGGCAGGAGCAGTGGCTGCAGAGACCAACCTCACCTCGGGCCACGCACTGAGTCAGTCTAAATAACACAACAGCAAACAAAAATCCACCTGTACCTTAGGGCTGTCTCCAGGAGCAAAGGCAGGCGGAGCTAAGAGGCTGCAGCTTCAGCTGCAAGGCCAGCAGAGCTTTATTTAATGCAGGAGGAGTAAAGAAAGTCCTCAGCAAGAGGAAGAAAGCTCCTGGAGAGCAGCCCCAGAACTGAGCGGATAAATAACAGAGCCAGGAGGACCTGAGAGCAAAGGGAGCTGGGAGGGATGGGGGGAGCAGAGCCAGGACTGCCGGGGGCTGCAGGAGATGCTGTGGCATAACAGTGAAAGGTTCATTAGTTATGTAAATAAAAAGATAATACAGAAAAAAGTGAGGCTGCTACACAGCATGGATGAGTAGAGATAAAACTAACCGAGGTGTTGCCTGAGAACTGATTGAACAATTAGCTCGGCTTTCAGGAGGGATGTGATTAACACGCTGTCGTCCGCGGGCTGCTTCAGGAACGGAGGAGCAGAAACTGGAGCTGCAGCCTCCAAAGCAGGAGCAAAACTCCAAACACCCAATGAGTTCAAATCAGAGGAACGAGGAAACCTCCATCCCAGAGACCCCCCAGAACTGGCCCAACTCACACCCAGGCGCAGACCTGCCAAGCTGCAATGGGCCACGGCACGGAGCCAAGCAAGGAGACGGAGCAGAGAGAGACCCCCAGAGACCCCCCAGACCCCCTGAACACATAGAGTGAAGCTCAATGAAAAGCAAGGTGGAGACGCACGACAGACAGAACGGTGCCTTACCAGGGGCAGATCACACCAGAGCAAGGTGGTATCATCCTTCAGACCAGGGCATCACCAGAGGGGCTGGGGAGGGCTGGGGGGCGCATGTGCCAGGCAGGGGGGAGGCTGCACCCCAGGGGGGCTGCCAGCCCTTGACACCGGAGCCACCAAACGGCACAAAGTTGAGAACACTGAACGCAGGGACCACGCGAGAGCGGCTGCTCTAACCTGGGAAAACAGAGACACACCGAGGTCCTTACTCAGCCACAGGCTGACTGTGAGTCACCAGCGCCAGCATCTGTGAAAAAAGCAGGAGTGTTTCTGGGCTGGCAAAGAGGTTTCCAGGAGAACGCTGCAGCAGCCACACTCTGCTCTGCCAGGGCTGGATCCCCAGCGCTGAGCAGCACGTGTGAGGGGCTGGGGTGGAGGATCAGGGCAGGGGATGGAGAGATGCTCCGGCGAGCAGGCAGAAGGACGGAGGAGCTTGTTCAAGCCCAGCCAAGGCTTCCTCTCTATAAATATGCAGGAGCAGGAGCTGGGGAGGGAGAGAAGCTGCTCAGGCTAAAGGACAATGTTGGCACAAGTATAAACGGGTGTGAAAGGCTGCAAAGAAAGGGAGGAGGGAAGGAAATTGGGAAGTTTCTGTGTAGGGGCAGACAGGCACCATCCGAGTGCTTGATCGGGTGAGGAGCAGGGCTGCAGCCGGGACTGCCCAGACAGTGGGGACCAGGCCGGGGGGTCTGGGCCTCTTCCTAAAACATGCCTTTAAACTGGGATGTTTCACCATTTCCAAGAAATGCCCACAGCTGAGCAGCCCCATCCCCACCAAGCAGTGACCAGCTGTGGTGGGGAGCAGGCAGAGGACGGTGGGTTCACCCCGGGCACCTCAAGCACTGGAGCCCTTCCCACCCTGGCAAACCATGGGCCAGGCGCCCAGCTCCACGCACTGTCCAGATTGCTTCCCTAACTCCACGCAGAAATCCAGGCTGCTAATCAGATGGAAAGTCTCCATCCCATAATAAATAGTGTACTATTTATAAACCTGAAAACGTCTTTATTATTATTATTATTTTTCCCCAGAAAAAAAACCCAAGAACCCTTGCACAATACTGTTAACTACACCCCACCAAGGACTCGCAGGTCTGGGGCGCTGGTCCCGCTTCCCCAGGCAGTGCCCAGTGGAACAGATGGCAGCGTGGGCGTTAGGTACCAGCCTCCTGGCAATCTGAACATCTGTTACCGTTAGAAAATGCTAATTGCCATCAATCAGGACAGCACCTACCCACATTTACATGCAAGCACAAAAAAATTACGTCTAAATTTCTCCGAGTACAACACTTGCTGCATGTTAAGTAACCGGAGCTGCTCAGATGCTGCAAGGCAGCCTGGCACCGGCGGCTGCGGGCGACGCTCCACATCTGAGCGCCCAGCAGCGCCCGGCCCTCCTGGCAGCACCCGCAGCGCCAGGGGCAGGGATGGGGCCCCTCCTCCCACCCAACCCCATCTCCCACCGCAGCCACCCCCGTCTCTGCCCGGGAGCGTGGCCACCAGCACTGGGCACCCCAGGGAGGATGGTGCCCATCCCCTCATGCATCCTCCTGCACTTTGCCCCCAGCTCGCTCCCTCTGGTGCCTCCGGAGCGGCTTTAGCCCCACACACCCTCTGCCCCACCACATCCCCGCATCCCAGCCTGGAGAGGTTGGCTGGCAGGAGCTGCTCGCTCCACACAGCCCTCGGGCAGGGGCCAGCAGCTGAGCACCATGATGGACCACTGGAATCCAGCTGGGAATTGCCTGGCCCCAGCTGCTCCTTGTGCTGCATCCTACAGGAACATGAGACACTCTCCATCCCCAGATGGGAACAGAAACAGCACCGCTGCGGTTTATTGGATTATGTTACAGGGAAAGGTCTGGAGAAGCCCACACTGATAACACCATGAGCAGCCTCCTCCTGACAACCCCGAGAGACACAGGTTCAGCCCCCTCCCTGCCCAAGCCCTGGCAGCCCCCAGGCTCCACGAGAGGAGCCGAGCTGGGACAGGGCTTGGACCATCGTCCTTCAGAGGTGAAGGAGGCACCAGCCACCAAAGTGAGATGGTTTTGAAGGGGCAAAGGCACCGATCTCAGATGGTAACCTCGGACACAAAGTTGAGGCAGAGAAGTACAAAAACAAGAAGCCTGGAGCATGGTGACCCCCGAGATGCAGCTCCCTGTGCAGTGGTGCCAAGGATGCTCCAGAGCTGGAGCTGGAGCCACCACGTTCCTCATCCCGAGGTGCTGCCAGGGCCTCGCCCACCCCCTCCCAGGGAGCTGCGCATGGATGCAAATGATGCTCCAGGCTGGTGCCAAGATCTCCTCTTCCCTCCCTCAATTGAGGACACCTCTTGGTGCTGCAGCTTTCACCTCGGTAGCTGCAAGGGTGTTGAAGGAGCGCACTGAGGCACATCAGCAGTGACTCAGGGACTCATGGAAACATTTGGGTTGGAAGAGACCTTTAAGATCATCGAGTCCAGCCCTTCCCCACCACTAAACCATGTCCCTCAGCACCACATCTCCACGGCTCACTGCCAGTGCTGCTGCCTTGGCTCTTGGAGGAAGCTCAAGCCCTTCCCAAAGAAGAGCAAGGAGCAAGGAGGAGCGATCTGGCTGCCGAGCCAAAGGAGATGGGGACACGGGATGGAGGAGCTGTCAGAAGAGCCTCACCCGACACGTCGCGCTCTTCCCACGGCTGAGGGGAGCGGGGGATCATGGTGCACAGTTAATTTCCTCACAGCCATTATGTCATAGTTGCCAGGCTTTGGCTCCATCCCCTGGTCCACCCCACATCCCTCCCCAGCCCTGGCTCCCTGACAAACTCCCACCGGCGTGAGCAGGTTGCGGCACCGCTGCTCGCGTCCCGCGGCTCCCACCATTACTCAGCAGCCGAGGGAATCGCTCAGAGCTACAAGGTCACTCAAAAACACCATCTGTCCAAGAACTGCTCCTCGCCACGGAGAGAGCAGGAGAAAGATTATTCCAACACACCAAAGGTCACCGCCCTCCCCTCCACTGCCCTGGCCACATGCCAGCCTCTCAGCCTCGGCTGCAGCGAGGTGGGTACCACAGCATCCTCATCAGAGAGACCCCCAACCCTCACACCGGTGAGGCAGCCCCGGGCAAGCAGCACCCACATCCTCAGGCACCCAAAGCCTCAGGATGTGGCTTTGGCATCACATGTGGAAGACACGAGAACCTCCCAAAGCTCCTGGCCACAGAGCAAGGGGTTTGGTGCCAAGGGGTGTGGTGAGACCATGGCTCTCAAAATGACCATCCCAGGCAGGCAAACATGGTGAGGCTGCCAAGATAAAACAGACTTGCCCAAGCCAGGAGCTGGCTGCTGGTGGCTGCCTGGGCAGTGGGCGGGCAAGGGGGAGTGTGCCCGGCAAGCGGCATGGGCATGGTGCCCAGCCAGCCCTGCCTGGGGCACTGGTGGATGCAACAGTGGGGGTGTGACCTACCTTGTATGGGGGTGACCTTGCGTGGAGCACCACAACAGCCCCCAGGAACTGTCCGTTCCAGGCTCCCTCCCTCCAGCACTGCCCAGGGACTATTTCTGGGGAGCTGAAGTCACTTGCACTTGAGCTCTGAAGTCCCATTCATCTCTGCTTGTGCTACTGCTCCTGCACTTCAAAGCACCCAACACGGGCACTCTCCTTTCCAAGGTGGTTGCCCCCTGTCCCAGCCCTTTCCCAGCCAGGCGCTTTCCCAGCCCCGTTTCCTTGCCAGGAACGTGGCACGGGGGTGCCAGCGACGGCTGGTGCCAAGCGGAGGCACTCTGACTCACACCCAGCCCGGCCAATAAATAAATATTTGACTTGAGTTCATTTGCAAACTCAGTAACGGGAAGCAAGTCCATGGTGCTCAAGTGGTGCTCGGAGGCGGCTCCCCCAGCATCCTAGTGGCTGTTTTCTGTGTTCACCCCAAACCCCTCAGCTCTACCCACCTCAGCAAGGCACAGTGCTGATGGCAGGGGCACCCACCAGCTGCCCACACCTCAGGGACCCCAGGGACCCCACGCCAGCCCCATTGCCCGTGGCTGGTGCTGGTGGTCCCACTGTGCACAAGATCCCTTCCATATGGGAGCAGCCAGTGGAGCTGCCAGCTCCCAGCTCCGGCGCTTGCCGCTACATCTGGAAACTCTTCTCACCCTTAATTGTTCTTAATGCTTTAACACGCGGAGTGACTAATAAGACACTAATTGGGCGGCGTTAGCAGCGAGAGACGGAGCGGGGAGCGCGGCTGGCAGTGCCCTCGGTGCCGAGCTCAGCTGCTGCTGTGCTCGAGTGCCACAAATCACTGCAAACCCAGAGCTTCTCCCTTCCCGGCCTTTCCCAGAGCTGGGGGAACCCTCCTCCAACAGCGGGCACAGCAAAGAGCTGCAGATTTCAGCTCTGCCTCACAGCCACCCACACTCCAGGAGTGAGGAAGAGAGGGCACAAGGTCCTCCCTGGCAGGGACATCCCACACACCTTCCTTTCTCGAGAAGAAAGGTACCAGTGGTCCCTCAATTCCCTCATCACTCCCCTCCAGCACCAAGCCCATGGCTGCCAAGCCCTCACACCACCAGTGCCACTGGCATCACTGGCACCACCAGGACAGGATCCCACTTGACATTGCTCCTGGTGAGCCAACACAAGGAGACAAGTGATGAACAACCATGGGAAACACACCTGGGCAAACGATCAACAGCTGCTGGGGAGCTGGGGCAGAGGACGGCTGCGTTTGGGACACCCCCACAGAGCCATGGGGTGACCCCCCCACTGTCGAGGCTGCCCCATCGCAGGGGCCACCCCCCCTGTGCTGCCAGCCCTGCCCGTGCCCGCCGGCAGCACCGCGCTGGCTGGAGCTGCTCGACAGCGGGAAATAGGCACAAATCTTGTTACACACTGGCTAAGCCTCCCTGGGCATGTTTTCTATAAATCTCCTGGAATTTATTATATGATAACTAGCCTGGAAAAGCTAAGTTAAATCCACAGCCAAGAAACTGACTTTCAAGTGTGACCTAATTTACTTGCTTGGAGGGGAGGGAGGGAGCGGGGATCCCGGTGCCAGTCGTTCCCGGGATGACCTCCCCGTGCAGCCGCACACCCCCCGTCCTCCTCCTCCTCCTCGCCGTGACTTTGGGGACGGAGCCGCGCAGCCTTTCATGTCTGAGCGGATCTCGCAACTCCCACTCGCTGGAACAAAAGCGCCTCGAGGGCTCCCCTGTCAGATGTTTCTCCATTGCTCATCTTCAAGCCTCCCTTTCCAGAGCACTCTCCTCCGGGGGGGCTCAGGAGGGTTTGGGGATGATGAGGAGAGTCATGGCGGGGGCTCCACATCGGTGTGTTTCCCTGTGCTCCGGGATGCTCCTGCCAACCCAGCAAGCCTCATGCCCGGGCACCAGCCCCCTCGTTGGCAGCTCATGGCCGGCAACCTTCATGCAAGGCCCCAGTGAGGGAGATGGCTCTTGGGGAAGGAGGTTTAAGGGCAGAGGAGAAAGCAGCAGGGAGATAATCTGCCTGGGGAAGAAGCTTGGTGGCCTGAGCACGAGCAAGCCCACCTCTGCCCCAGTGCCCAGCACGGGTCCTGGCAGCAGCGGCTGTACCAGCCTGGCCAGATGAGGTGCAGGCACCTCCCTGTGTCATCACCGGGGTGACAACCTGACTCCAAATCCCCACAAAAAGCAACAGCCCCAACTCCAAGACCTGTACATGCCCCACCTCAAGGTCCCACGAGAAACTCCCAGTGCTACCACTCTGGTCAGGGCACTCATGACGAGCTGGCTCTGGCCCACCACAGTGTCATGGGGCAGCCCCACACAGCTCCTCTCCCCACAGCCACAGCCCCTCGTGTCCCCCTCATTCCACCCTCCCTGCCCACCCACCGGGCTCGTGTCTCTGCAGGAGTGGGTTGCATGGGGCAGGAACATGGTATGGGCAGCACAGGCAGTGATGGCAGCATGGGCAGTGCTGGCACCACGGGCTGTGCCCATGGCGAGGGGACGTGGGCAGAGCGGGCCCGCGGTGCTCTGGCAGACCCGGGGGTGGGCTCGGGGCTGGCACACGGGCGCGTGCTGTTGTTCTGGAACGGAGTGCACTGGCAGAGCGGCATGTGGGAAGCTTGCATAATAGTGCCAGCCCACACTACGCCTGCTCCTTCCCAGCATGATCAGCCCCTCGCTTTCATGAGCAATAACATCCACCCAAAGTTTTCTAAAAGACGAAAAAAAAAAAAAAAAAAGCTTCAAGGTGATACACAGAGCTCAGCTGCCTTTGCTGCCTTCAAACTGATGAACGCCACTGGGGAAATCCATCTGCAGAGGCTCTTCGCAGAGCCGAGGCCTCTCTAATCCCCGGCTCGGGACGACCTCTGCCCCAGCCGAGGGACGAGGATGCTCAAAAACTCTCTCCCCGTCATGATTCCTGAGCATGTGCCTGGGACTGAGGCAGAGCTGCAAGGCAGGGACACAGGCAGGGACACTGCTCCCCGGCCCTGGGACCCTGGGCACGGGCTGAGCTGGTGGATGATGCACCCGCTGCCACCTGGGCACTCCCCTCTGCTCCTGCCAGCCAGGAGAAGAGTGGTCCCAGCTCTGGGGACCTCCAGGAGCAGCAGCTGGTGATGAGGGGATGGTGCCACACGGCCTGTCCCCAAGCAGTGCCCGGTCCCCAGCCATTGTGGTGAAAGCACGGCTGTGCCAGCGCTGCCACAGCCCCTCCGAGAGCTGGCTGCACCCGCGGGTACTGGCGACGCTGGGAAGAAATGGGGCCGATGGCTCATGGGGAGGAGAAAGTCACGCTGCCTTTGCTGGGTTTAAATTTTAACTGCTCCTTAAGCTGGAGCAAGCTCCCAGTGCAGGCTGGTGTCAGCACGAGGCCGGGTTCTATCCGTGTAACGTGAACTGACGGGGACGGGTTCAGCGCAGACCAAGGGAAGCCGCGCACGCAGCCGCGCTGGGTCCTTGCGGCACAGCCTGTGCCAAGAGCTGGCTCTCGGCGGGTCCGGCCGGGCTGTGCCTGCATCGTGCCCACGAGCTCCCATGCCAGGGGTCACTGAGGTGCCAAGCACTCCAAGACCCCCGTGGCCCTGCAGTGAGCAGGAGGGAGATGCTCAGGATCAATCCCTGTGGAGCCCACGAGGCAGGATCAGACCCTTCCAACCCCATCCCATGAGGACCAGAGCAGCTGTGGCTTCTCCCCATGATGCTCCCCTTCACCAGGTCATCTCATGAGAGCCTGGACTTTGGGCACTTGTGCCAGGGTGGGTGGGCACAGGGCCTGTTCCCAGACCAGCTTAATCACAGCTGCTGCCCCAGGCATGGCCCAGGGGGAAGCAGCAGCTTCATCCTCTTAACAAAAACCATCTCCACTCTCCCTCCTACCTGGGCTGCGCGGTGGGAGCGACGTACCTGGAGACCACGAGCAGGAACCTGGCGCTGTGGTTGTGACGGGAGCTCACGCTCGCGTTGGCCCCTCGGAGCCGTCGGGAAGAGCCGTGGGGGTCTCACAGCAGCAGCGTCTCAGCCTGAAAGAGAGAGGGAGAGGCTCCAGTCCTGTCCCTGTGTAGGCACCGCTGATAATAACGGAGGAGGACGGCGCAGAGCTCGGCGCCTCTGAGCACCGCGGCTCCCAGGGACTCGCGCGCCCATGTCCCACTCTTTTAACAGTGCAATTATCTCCTGGCTGGAGAGCAGCTCTGGAGTGTGGCCCAGCCACCCGACACACACATCCCGGCAGGCAGGGCCCTGCCCTTCGGCAAAGCCCCAGAGAGGGGGAAGCATGTCCAGTGCTAGGGAACGGAGCTTGGCTGCAAGGGGTGTACGGCGGGTCCCTGGCTCAGGGGGGGACCACGTCCCAGTCTCTGTAGTGATACAGGATGCTGAGGCTGCTCCTGCATCCCTGGAGAGAACAAGCCCCGGCCTTGGCAGAGCAAACAGGATAGAGACAAGGAAAGGCAAAGGCTTCTTCCTCAAGAAAAAAATACCCCCTGGCCCTCCCATTCCCCCCAGAGGCTCCTCAGAGGCAGCCCACAGTCCCACGCCACTCTCAGCAGCTCTGGTTTGTTTTTTCCCGACCTGTGTTGAACAGAAGACAATTTAACAGCTTGTCCCCTGCTGTAATGGGACTTTTTCTCCCTGCTCCCCCTTGGGCAGCCCATCCATCACGGCGACGTCCACCCGGTGACCTCCTCAAGGCAGCCCCCGCGCCCGCCGTGAGTTACGACGCCTGCACCGCGCGGTGGGACGGGCTTAGCCGCCGGCTCCGCGCTGGGAGCCGAGATTTATCCCCTCGGTGGAATAGGGGCCAGAGGCTGGGAGATAAGTCACAGCAAAGCTGCAGGAGCGTCTCTCAAGGTCCTCCAAGGTTGGCTCATTAAAAAGCAAGGAGAAGAGGAAAGAAGAAAAAAAATGCCCGCAGTGGTGTGGCTCATGGCTCACCCTCCCACCTTCAACCAAGAGGGAAGTGGAAAGGGAGCTGGGAGCCCCCGGGTTGGCTCTGCAGTGATCTCGGGGGTGCTGCTGGCTGGGGCCATGCAAAGCCACCAGCAACCCCCAAACACCTGTCCCAACGGCATCCAATAAAGGCAGCAGTGTGGTGCCAGGCGGGGATGGCACTGCCCAGCGGTGCAGCAGCACTGCAGGCTGGGGAAGGGGCAGGAGAGCCTGCAAGCAGCCCATGGACAGCCCAGGGAGGCTCTGGGATGGTGGCCAGAGGAGGACAGGGAAGATGGGCAGAGGGATCCCTGGCTCCGGGGTGCAGCCGTTGGGCTCTGCCATAAAACCCAGGCATGCCAAGCACACTGCCAGGAGCTTGCGATGGGAACCCATCACTGCTTCTGCGGAGAGACCACTGAAAACCCCCCAAGTAGCAGTGAACAGGACAAGAACTCCCCAGCCTCCCCAAACCTGCTGGAAATCCCCTTCTGCCTCATTAGTCCTGCTCATTAGGCTCTGCTCCTGACGAGCATGAGGAGCCAGAGCACAGCTCAGCACAACTTCACACTCCCCAGCCCCCCCATCCCAGTCCCCTTTAGTGTTGGTCTGTCACAGTCCCAGCCCCTGACACCCCCTTTGCTCTTCTCTCCCATCACACCATTGCTGACCCTCTTCTCCCCACCTTGGACTATTTGAGTGTTTCCAGGAGCTGCAGCAGAGCTGGGGATTCAGCAGAGATTCAGTTATCCCAGCTCCTGAGGGGTTTTTAATTGCACACACATCTCCCCTCTGCTCACCCCCCAACGCAGCCCCCACCCCGCTCACTGCCCACCCCCAGCACCAGCCAGACAGAGAATCACAGTCACAGAGTCACGGAATCGTTTTGGTTGGAAGGAGGATCATCTCCTCTGAGTTCCTGCACTACACAGGGCAAAGAACTTCTCCCAGAGACCCCTGACATTGCAGCTCCTGCCTGAGCTCAGCTTTGCTCTCAAATTGCTTCCTCCAGGGCTCAGCAACCAAGAGCCCTCTCCCCCAAACCCCAGCCTGGCGCTGGGCAGCACTGGAGCCAGCACCCCTGGGTGTCCTCCCCAACACCTCATTTCCAACACAAACCCATTTAGCTCCAGCTTCCATGCTCACATTGAGGGGTTTACCCAAGACTGAACCCCCTGTTCACATGCAGCGAGCACAGGATGCGATAAACAGGGAAAACCCAACAGCGTCCCTAAAACAAGCTGAACTCAGCCATATTTTTTCAGCACTTTCTATTTTCAAAAGCAAATCCACGTGTGTGCAGGGGCATGGGGTGGGCACGGGCCCCTCTGGTGCCTTGGGATGGGCGTGGGCCCAGAAAAGCCCCACTCCTGCCACAGCCCTCCAGGAAAGGGGGGGATTCAGCCCCAGGTGGGGTTGTCATCACCACGGGGCATCTCCCCAGGAGCCACCGGCTGTTACTGCACAATAAACTGCTGCGATTAGATCTCCGTGCTGGCCCCGGGAGGGCTGAGAGGTTTTATCAAAGGCAGAAGCACCCTGGGGAGGAGATGGAAAACACAGGCAGCTGCCTGCAGCATTGGCAGTGCCAGTGGCTGCTGCTGCTGTGGGGGGGTAGGACCAGGGCTGCACCTGCTCAGTTTGGGGTGACTGAGCCCCACGGCCACCCCACTCTGGGGATGCTCCCTGGAGGATGCATGGCCTTGGTCCCAGCCCCTGCCCGGTGGGGTGATGGAGAGATCCCCCTCATTGGGCAGCACTGGAGGGGATGGTCTGGGGCGGGGAGAGAGGCAAATGCCCGCAGTGATTCCTCCCTCGGCTGCAGAGGAGGGGGGAGCGGGGACTCTTCCAGCAGCAAACGCACTGAAGCAGCACCCGGAGCCTGTGCAGCCCGAGATACAGCTCCTGCTCCAGCCCAGATCAGGAGCTATTTCCCACTTATCAGCGCCCAGCCTGCTATCTGTGCAGCAGAACACAGCTCTCACTAATAGGATTTTGATGCTGAACAGAAGATGTTTTTTTCCCCGAGTCTCACTTACGTCACACCTGGAGGTATCCATGGCCATAGAGGTGACACAGAGGAAGGCTAAAGAGTTTCAACTCTTGCGCTGAGGGAGCAGCTTCTCCTTTAGCTGCAAAACAGCAGAATTAAAGCAATCTAATATTAGCTGCCCGCTCCATGCCCCCGCTACAGCACAGGGAGAGGAGGGAGGAGAACAGCCCTGCTGCAGCATCCCCATGGCACCAGCGATCCCACTGCAAGACCCTGCTCTGCCTGCAAACCCCACAGGAGTGGGCAAAGCCCTCTAGGGGGGTACTGGGGGCTGGGGAGAGCCAGCACCCCATAGGCATCACCGGCTCCCAGCATCCCCCCAGCCCCGGCTCCGCTGTCACCGCATCCCAAGCCACGGGGACCACCCACGTGCCGCAGCAGCAGCAGCAGCAGCGCGGAGCCAGGCTTGGGTGGCAGAGCCGCGCTCGCAGCTGCCTTGGGGAAAGGGGAGGAAGGTTTGTCACCTCCCTGCCACCCTCCTCCCCGTCTGAGCCAGAGGAAGGTCCCACGCAGCCCCGCTGCGGGAGCTGGGAAAGTCTCTGCCTGCCACCGCCAGAACCGAAGGGACAGGAACCACCTCCGCCCGGCGCGGGTGACATCTCACCCGTGGGAACGCTGCCGGCGCCGCGTCGGGGCTGTCACCGCCTCCCACGGCACGAACCGGGGGACGAGGGGCACTTCCAGAAAAGTGCCAGGCTGGCAGCTCCCGGCACCATGAGCAGCAGAGGGGGAAGGAATGGCCAGGCAAGGCCAGGCTGTCGGTCAGCACAGTGTGGTCAGGCTCTGGCCGGGTTAACCGGGCAAGATGAGAGCACATGTGCTGAGAGATGCTCTTGGGTTGAACCTGTATCATGGGTGCATCCTTATCACAGGGTGCCCCCTTGCCATGGGGTGCCCCCAGTCGTCGAGGAGCCCTCCCCAGGCTGAGTGATCAGGAAGGCAAGGGCTCATTAGGAGCAAAGCGGGGAGGCAGCTCAGGAAGCAGGACGCGTCCCCCTTTGGAACATTTGCATTTTCCCAGCCCAGCTTCAGAGAACACGTTGTTATCACAGCACTGGTGGAGAGCCCCAACGTACCAAAGGTGCAGAGCTGTTAGATAAAAGCTGGGGAAGGAGGCAGCGAGCGGAAGGAGAAACCATCTTGAACAAAAGGATGAAGAAAACAGGCCCGGAAAGTGCCGCAGGAGCTGAAGGGAAGGGGGGATCCATCGGCCACTCCCGGCCCCCCCCCCAGCCTGGGGGGCATGACCCCTCTGGGCTTCACAGCTCTACAGTTCTCCAGCAATTTAATTTTCAATTTGCAGGCAGGAACATCATCCCCCGAGGCAGCGCTGGGGCCAGGGCTGTGGGTGCCAGCTCCCTGGGGCAGCCCTGGCAACCCCGGAGGCTGGGGCATGGCCCCCACTGAGCCCGAGAACTGCTCTGCAGAGGTACCCACCCCTCTGGCACAGGCAGCGGTGACAGTGCCAGCATCGGGGGTCCCATACAGCCCCAGTGAGCAGCCCTGGCACTGGTGGTGACGGCCGGTGGCTCAGGGAAGCAGGTGCCCACACCAGCCCTGAGGAGCTTCCCGGTGCCACAGGAAGAGAAGCATGGCACTGGGCAGGCTGGGCAAAGCACTGGTACAGCTGAGCTACCACGGACAATGTCCCACTACAGGGGACGGGGATGCCAGGAGGAGGTACTGAATGGCACAGGGATGCCAGGACAAGGTGCTGTGGGGGATGATGATGTGAGGATGAGGTGCTGAGGGGGATCAGGATGCCAGGACGAGGTGGTGAGGAGGATGGGGATGCCAGGACGAGGTGGCGAGGGGGACAGGGATGCCAGGACGAGGTGGTGAGGAGGATGGGGATGCCAGGACGAGGTGGCGAGGGGGACAGGGATGCCAGGACGATGGCTGCAGCCTGTTTTCCTGCACTGGTGCATTAAGCATTCTGCACAGCACTTTTGCTGTAAATCACTTCCTATTCAGGCTCACTGCTGAGGGTCTCTGAAGGTCGATTTTCCATGGTTATGACAACAAAAACTAAAATTGGGTCAAACCTGAAAGGTATTATCTTCCTCCAAGCTGCTAAATGCACAATAGTAATGAGGTTGGTTAAGCAATTCACCCACAGACTGCATTATTTGCTCTGAAGATGTATTAACCAGTTAAATGAGCGTGATAAGGCGGCTCTGCTGATTTCTCCCACCAGCTGCACACAAGATCTGAGGTCCTGGGTCTCCGTGTGCCGGTTAATAACCGAGCCCGGCAAAGGCGCCGGCACCGCGGAGCCCCGGGCCAGGCCTGACCCGCCGGCACACAAAGGGAACTTTAAAGGCATCCAGCAGCTCAGAGCCATCGGGAAAAATAATTATACTTCCTCCCTCCCCTTTCTCTTTCTTCTTAAACGCTCTCCCCCTGTCCAACCTCGCGATGAAGGAGCGTGAACCAGGCAGAGGCTCCACTCTGGCATGTGGGTTTGTTCTGCTCAGCAGCCAGGGGGTCAAAACCCACCAAACCCACCCACTCATCTCGGGGAGCTCCTCACCCAATGCATGCTGAAGCCACCCCAGACCAAAGCTCTGCATTAGGGTGTGCACAGTATAATGGGGCAGTCCTGGTCCACACGACCAGCTCTCCCTGGAGGTGTTCAACAAACGAGTAGATGTGGCGTTACAAGACATGGTCTAGGGATCAGGGAGATATTGCATTTGATGATCCCAGAGGTCCTTTCCAACCTAAACGATTCTATGATTCCCACTGAGGTGGATAAGGGGCAGTTGGGCAAAGGCTGCCCGTGGCCTCCACCCCCAGAGCCCCCGCCCCAACAGGGCAGTTGTGGGACACATGGAACATTTGTTATTATGGGATTTCTGCTGTTTTTCCTAAAACAAACACCCGTTAATGTAAATATAACCGATGTAAACAAGCGTGACCCTAAAACCCATATGCAGCTGTATGTAAGGAGGGAGGAGGGAGGAGGGAAGAGGGAGGAGAAACACTTTAATTAATCCCTAAAATGAATGAGATGGAAAAACTCGAACTGCACGGAAAGCATCTGGTACTGCTGCAGAGAGGGGCTGCCCAGGACACGGGGTCACGCCCTGCCACGCACCACGCTGGGGGAGAACCGGGACATGGCTGTGCCAGCCGGGGAGGGTGCCCAAGGTGGTGCCAGTGCCATGAGCTGCAGCCCCAGAGCCCCAAGTTGGGGCTATCACAGCCCCTCGCAGCCCGTCACAACTCATCACAGCCCATCACAGCCCGTCACAACTCATCACAACCCATCACAGCCCATCACAGCCCATCCTGCCTGGCCACTGGCTCCCTGGCTCAGCTCCACTCCACTGGGAGGCTGATGGGACAACGTCTCGGATCTCCTGTGCATCTCCAGGAGAGCAGGAGGGGGCCACTCAGCTCTCCTGGAGCTGGGTACCTGCTGCTGCTGGTCCTGCTGGGGCCATCGCATGGTGCAATTTCCAAGAGGTTGCACAAGAAGTGGCTCATCAGAGCTCGGGCTCTCATGGGCCATGGGAGCCAAGCCCCTGTGAGCTGCCCGTGGATCCCTGGCTCCACCTCCAGCACAGGGAAGGTTCTCAGGTCACCAAGGAGGCATGTCCCTAGGAACTCTGCAGACAAAATGGGAGACCAAGAGAGATGGAGGGAGGGTTCCACCACCCCCAAGATGGACCCAGACAGGGAGCGGGCAGAGAAAGCACCGAGGAAGCCTCGGTGTGTCTCTCCTGGTGATGCAGCTGGTGCTTTGCCAGGAGGAAGGAGCTGCATGGAGAAACGCCAGCACTTTCTAGCACAGAAGGATGAAGGTATCCTGAAGTGGGATCCTCATCCACAGAAGCTCTGGGGCCAGCACTACAACCTCCACAGGTCACCTCCCAGGTAACCAGAATATGGCTGCAAAATGGTACCTGAGGTACCAAAATACAGGTGAGAGAAACCACAGAGTAGATCCGAGGAGCTCCGAGAAGGGAGGAAAAGGGCTGTGTCATGAGCCTGGTGGTTGTCACTCAGAGAGGGACCAGCAGATCCGCACAGCCTAATGGGACAGCCATGGACCACACGACCAGCTCACCCAGGCCTCCCTCACATGCAGCTCGTTGGGAGCAGCTATTTGAAGCCAAATACAAAGAAGGTTGGATGAACATGGAAAGACAACTCTGGCGCTCCTGCCCTTCTCAGGTCTGCAGCTCCAGACCACACACAGGATCTCAAGGTCCCAATGACCATCCTCGATGCTCGCAGTCCATGGAGCTGTGCCCACATCCCTGCCCCTGCCCCTGCCTGCACCCACACCCCCAGCGCTCAAGGGGACACCCGGTACCCAGGGATGTGTCCCTCAGATCCACCTCACTCCTCCACTTCTTAAGGATCTTAGCCCCATTCCCTCGCCTTGGCTACTCTCTGACCACTTAGAGAAGCTGCCTGTGGTCGGTCACTGGAAACCCTGTGGTGCAGGTGCCAGGGAACGGAGGAATCCCTCATTCCAGCTCAAGGCAGGCTCCTGACCCACAGGAGGCCCAGCCCTAGCACACCAGCAGTTCCAACCACGCACACGCTCCATCCCATGCCTCCGAAGCCCAGGACAGGACTACAGCCCTGCTGCTGCGGGCCAGCAAGATCCCGAGGGACCATCCCTGATGCCAAACCTGGAGAGCAAATACATGATGCAGCTCCTCCTGGAGCAACGCTGACCACCAGCACTGCTCCTCCAAGAGCTACGGCAGCTTCCCGGGTTCCCCCGCCAGCTGCAGCCCCAGTGCACCAGCTGCACCAGGAAAACACGGGCACCCTGCTGGCTCCGGTGCCCACCTCTGCCATGGCGGGAATCCACCCGCCTGGCACAGCTCTATGAGAAGCACCAGCCCCTTGTTCTCTTACCTTGGTGTGGCATTCATGCTGCCGAGGCTCCTCAAAGCCTCTGGGACGGGTGGGATGACGGTACCCCCAGCACCTGGCCAAGCACCAGAGCCCCGCACCTCACCAGCCCTCCCGGGTGCCACGCGGGCCAGCAGCTCCCGGCGCTGCTCTGGAGCCGGCTGCCGCAGCGCACGCGTCCTCCCCCCTGCCCTTTCCAACACCGCCGGCGAGGGGAGGGAGTTAGAAATGCCAGGAGAAGCATTCCTCGTTTTGAGAAGCCGGATCATCAGGAGACTGGCAACGGCCCAGAGCCCGGCGAGACAAGCCCCAGATTTATGACCAGCGTGGATGGGGAGACAGCAGAGCTTTAGTGAACCTGGGTACGACTCCATGGGAAAGCGACGGCAGGAGAGACGAGTGACCCGGCAACCCCAGCTCCCCCTGGGGAAAACAAAAGCAAGGCAAGAAAAAAGCACAACAGCCCCAGGGACCAGGGGAGGGTCTGCCATGGGACGGGGCACCTGAGACCAACGGGACACGCGCCAGGACACCGCACCCTGCTCGGGATGCTGGGACAGCAAAGCATCGCTGCTGGAGCACCCCGCGCTGCCTGCGGCACTGATCCAGCCTCCCCGCTCCTCCTCCTCCTCCTCCTCCAGGGCTTCTTCCTCTCCTTCCCCTCTTTGTCATTCCTCTCAGCTCACGCCTCTTCCCTGCTCTCCTTCAGCTGCTCACAGCAATAATCCAGGGCACTGCCACCCCGGCAGATTGCACGGTGCCGCTCCCCGGCTGCTGCTGACCGGGGTTTTAATGACTCCCCCGGCCTCGGCTGGGACCCATCCCCACCTCTGCCAGCCCCGCTCTCCTGCCATCCCTCCTCCGCCAAGCCCTGGCACCTCCTGAGGCCCAGGGATGAGCAAGGAGCATCCTCCAGCTCTGGGCTGGGATCTGCTCTGGCCTCATGCCTGGGGACTCACTCAGTCCCCTCCGAAGCCGCGGGGCTGCCCAGCCTAGGTGACCACAGCCAAGGGCACCGATGCAGCAGAGCCGGAGGGGCCGCAGGCTGGCGGCACGTTGTGCATCCCTCGGGGACGGGACAACTGCAGCTCGGTGTTGGTCAGATGGATGCTGCTCAAAGCGTCATGGCACAGGGTTCTGCAGAGGGAGGGATGGGCAGAGATGGGCAGGGACCAGGGCTCTGCCTGCCCCGAGGATGGGCAGCACCCTGGGCTTCAGCTGACGGGCCGGGGCACCCAGCCAAGAGCTGGAGCTACCAGTGAGAGCAGCACAGGGCTCCAGCACGGGACAGGAGCAAGGATCTCAGATTTCCTCCCCAGCTGGGAGGCTGGGTATTGCTCAGGGGAATCTCATGAAGTTCAGGAAGGAAAATGCCAGTCTTTGTCCCCAGAGAAGAGCTGCCCATGGCCAGCCAGGCAGGAGAGCACAGGACAGAGATACAAGGGACATGGGGTGCTCAGCCTGGAGAAGGGGAGGCTCAGGTGCACCAGGGAGGGTTGCAGGGAGGCCAGAGCCAGAGTGACAGCAGGGAGGACCCTGGACCTCCATGTGCAATATCCTATTTCCTCACCAAATCTTGATATCCACAGCAAAGAGATCAGAGAGGCAAGCAGCCATCCCAGAGCAGGGATCCCAACAGCCACCATCACAAAGCACAAAGTGTCAGCAAGCATGGACAGCCAGTCACCTGCGAGGCCCCCGCTCCGCTTGGTAGCAACACCACAGCTTGGTATCATCACCACAGCTTGGTGGCATCACCGTAGCTGGGCAGCATCACCATAGCTGGGCTCAATGCCTGTCCTGGCTGCAAGGAGCAGATGAGCAGGGGCACCAGGGTTGCCCCCTGCACCCCCAGCCCGGGCTGACCCCTCGCTGCCAGGCACAGCGCTCGCTGCCAGGCTGCAGGTCCCTGCGTCCCGTCCTTTAATTAACATTCCACATGTAAAGTTGGGATTGTAATTACTGCAACTGATTAACAGGCCGAAGGTAGCCCGTCTCCGAGGGAGCAGATTAGCAGTGGCTCTCTCGAGCTCCCGCTCTCACCTCGGCACTGTCAGTGCATTTTAAGCAGGGCCTGGTGCCCCCGCAGCCGGTGATTAATGGTGAGCAGGGCGAGGACACGCGGCAGCTCCGGCCCTGCTGCTCTTCCCACGCTCCCACCAGGGCAGGTCGGGGACAGGACTGGGCTCCAGCAGCCAGGGAGGGGAGGATGCTGCAAGCTGGGCAGTGATTCTTGGAGCTTTCTCTCCCAGAGACCCCCTGAGAGCAGCTCCCCGGCACAAGAGGCAGCGGCACATGGGCAGGACACGATGCTGCAGATCTGCTGGTCTCATGTGCTGGTCGTGGGGCTGCTTCCCCAGGGTTTGGCTCTAACGTGGCCAGAGCTGGATGCTTGAGGCTCAGCCATGCCAGGAGAGCCCTCGGTGCAGGGAGCTCACGCCTTCCCAGAAAAATGTTGCTCTTAATGAGCTATTCCAGAAAATTAAATGGCCAGAGCTAACTCCCATTGCCCTGGCTGCTCGTCACCCAGGATGCAAGTTACCAGCCTGGGTCTGCAGAGCCATGGGGCCAGGATGTCCCATGGGGTCAGGGCGCCCCATGGGAGAGTATCCATCATCTCCTACCCCACTGGGGCTGCTCCCAGCATGAGGCAGCGGGAAAGGAGCCCAGCCTTGCCCTGCAGCTGCCCCACAGCACCCAGCCCTGCCCCACGGCAGCCCCACACTGCGACAGCTCAACTCCTCACCTCCCTCTTGGTTCCTCCTGTGGCTCTGCCCATGCTGGCAGCATCACCTGGCCATCAAGCCCTGCTCCAGGGGTGCCACATCCACCCCTACCACTGGGCAGAGCTGTGCCAGCGCTCAGGACGTGCCCCTTCCCCTGCAGGTCCTGCTGCTGCCCCCTCAAGCCAAGCAGCTCCTTGACCAAGGGCCCCACACTTTTGGGATGTGAAAACATCCCACGTCCCCACCTCGCCCATGGCTCAGACCCTGTGATCGACCCGGGCTGTGCAAGGGGAGCCGCGGGCAGGAGCACCCACTGCCACTCCAGTAATTACAGGCAGATAAGGCTATCAGCTGTAATTAACCGCTACCCGCAGCCAGACCGCTCGGCTGCAGAGACTTTCTTCCCTTCTTTTCCCCAAGACTGCAAAATAAATTATCCTGCAAAGTTAGCAGAGGCTGAGCTATGGAAACAATTAAACAAAAATTAAATCTAATTCATTTATACTCTGAGCACAAAGTGGATAATGTGGGGGTTTTCTTCGCTCTCCTCTCTTTGCCTTGGTGTTACAGAGGACTATTATGGGAAATTAATCACGGGGAAAAGCAATGAACGTGATCTATCGCTCTTTAAAAGTGCACTGTAGTGATTATATAAAAATCTATTAGAGAGGCCAGGAAATAGAAGAGTGACACCATTTAAAAGGAAAAAGGAGACAGGGCTGGTGGCAAAGGGATCAATTCCTTAACAGACAGATCCGTGACAGGGAGCGGGAGGGGGTCAGGCCAGCGCAGACCGTGACCAGCCCCTGTGCCAGGATGGCTCCAGGGGACGTGGCTGGACTCTGGGGCTGTGCCAGGCTCCCCAGTCTAATGTCCCACAGCAGAGCTGGGGTTGCCACTATGGGAAGAGCTGCTCAGGGCTCCCACCAGCACTGGCAGCCAACGGGTACACCCCTCCATGGTGCCACATGGGCTCTCTGCCCCAGCACGTCCTGGCATCTCCCGGGGCTTCAACACTTGCTGGGGCTGTGTGGAGAGAGCACAAAGCCAGAGGGTACCAGGGAGCTGGTTCTGGGGTGTGAGGATGCCCGTGGGAGGGGACGGTACAGCACCAGCCGCGTGTGGCTGGCCAGCCAGCAGAAGATGCCAAGGAGAGCACAGTACTGGTGGCACCAGCAGTGGGTCGCTGCCCAGCCTGGCACAGCCCCAGCCATGGGGTCACAGCTGGAGGTAGCACCAGCAGCTCCCAGCCTGGAGCCATTCAGTGGGTTCCGGCTGCTCCCCCACGGACACGACCCAGGTCTCGCCACCCAGACAAGCAGCACTTTGGCACATAGACGGCTGCCCTGCACAGCTCCAGCATCCCATCACACCCCTCACAGCTCAGGGGGACCTGGCACTGCCCCCTACCCCAGGGGTCCCCAGGAGAGCGGCCCCATCATCACCACTGATTGCAAGAGCAGACCCTCACTGCACAGGCAGTAAACAATGCAGACCCTGCCCGGCTGCCCCCAGCCCCCAGCACACGCTTGGCTGGTTAACGGCTGCGATAAAACCTTCACTGAGGCAGATTCCACCATAAATCCCAGCCCGGGGCCAGCCCGACGCTTTAATGACACCATCAATCCCAAGGAGCCCGAGGCGGAGCGGGGGGACGCGTGGGCTCAGAGCTGCAGCACGGGGCCAGGCAGGGGCTGAGCCCCCCGGTCACCCTGGAGAGGGATCAGGGCTGGCACCAAGCCCTGCGGGGAACCATCCTGGGATCAGATCCGCAGCCATCAGGGAGGGGACGGGGCATCGCTCCGAGGGGCCCCAGTGCGGTGCCAGTGGGTGACACAACTTGGGGATGAGGTTGTGGTGAAGCATCGATCGGCTGCTCATCTCCAGGTGCACAATGGGCAATCTTGTGCCAACAGGCAATCCTGTGCCAATGGGCAATCCCATTCCAATGGGCAATCCCACACCAACGGGCTCACCCACAGCCACCACAGCCACCTGGGGCCATCACCCCCAAACTAACACAAATTCTCCACCAGCTCTACACTAGCCCAAGCAAACACCTTTATGTTAATTTAATGGAAGTTTCTCCTCTCCACCAGGCCGGTGGGATCCAACCACACCACTCTCCCTCCAGTGCATCTTTTCAATGATTTGGAAATAAAAAAGAGAAGAAAAAAAAAATCCCTTTGATCTCAGCAGCCCATTTGTTTAGCCCATGCCGGGATTTAATTGAAGAGGGATGTCCTTGAATAAATGCGGAGATGTCCTCGCTCCCCGGGAAGTCTGCTGCGAGTTGTGCAACCCACTGTATGAGGTTTTCTGCTCATCCAGGGATATTCTGGGACAATGCAGCCCCAGGGCCACTGCCACACGTTGTGCGTCCAGCCCTGGCACCGCTCATCACCAGACACCAGGGCTGAGCCAGCTGCTGTGCCACAGAGCTGGGTGAGGGAGGCACCGACAGACAGGGGGACACCGCTCTGTCCCCAAACCTGGCAAGGGGAGGAGGTGGGGGTCAGCTCCCCATGGCCACCGGTGCAGAGGCTGGAGCAGCCATGCTCCAGGAACGAGGACCAGGGATGCTCGGTGCTGGCAGAGGGGCTGCAGGTGGGACTCAGAGCCCCGGAGAAGCCAAGTTACGGCACAACAGACGGCGAGGGGCAGCCTGTCCCCGAGAGCTGGCACTCATGCCAGGGGTGCCAGCATCATCCCCTGGCAAATGCCTTCCATGCTGCCAGGCTTGGCAGGAGAGGAGCCGGAGCAGAGCCCACCAGCCGTGGCGGGGACACCAGCACCACCGGCCGCAGCAGGGACCTTCCTGCTCATTTCCTCCAGCCATGCTCTGCCAGCACTGAGCACCCCGGGGACTCCACCACTGCCCTGCCCAGCCTGGCACAGCCCTTCACAACCCTGCCTACCAACAAATTGTTCCTCAGCTCCAACCTCAACCTTCCCTGGTGCAACTTGAGGCCTGTTCCTCTTGTATTTTTCCTTGGGAGAAGAGCCTGACCCCCCCTGGCTCCAACCTCCTTTCAGGGAGTTGTGGAGAGCCAGAAGGTCTCACCTGAACCTCCTTTTTCCCAGGCTCAACACCCCCAGGTCCCTCAGCCACTCCTCACCAGACTTGTGCTCTAGACCCTGTTCCTGTTCCTGCACCCCTCCGAGAAGAACCAGTGATGGGCAGCAAAGGTGGGGAGGGAGTCCCTCGGGGGGCCACTGTGCCCACAGATTTGGGTCTTCTCATCTCCTGCCTCTCCGCCTCTGCCCTGCAAAGTCAGTGTCGGGCACTAATCAACCAGCTCCATCCTCCTCCTCCTCGGCACAGCCGTGTGGGTGTCTTTCCACCGCAGGGCTCCCTGAGCCGGGGAAGCGCCGCGTTATTTTAATCCATCAGCCTCCCACCCATCCCAGCCAGCCTGGCTGTGAGCACAGCCCGGGGAGAGCTCTGCCCCCCAGCCCCGCAGCCGCCTGGGTGGAGAAACACCCCGAGGAGCCCAGCCAGTCACAGGACGGGGCTGGAGGCCACCAAACCCCAGGATGGGACCGGCTGCAATCCACCCGCTGCCGCCTTGGCCCCCATGGCCCCACCATGAGAGAAGCTGCAGCCACGGGCTGGGATGTGTCCCCCCCTCCCGGGGCCTGGTGCTCACTGTGTGGGAATGGGGAAGGGGAGAGGGGGTGTCCTCAGTCCCACCAGACAGGAGAAGTGATTCTGACCATGGAACGGAATTGATGCTGATAAAGGTGAGTGCAGGGAGCTGCGGGAGAGGACACAGGGGATTCCCAGCTCATTAGTGTTGACATCCTTCAGCCCTTGGTAACAGCAGCTCCTTTTCTCCTCATCTGTTAAAGTCCTTGTCCTCCCCCTCCCCTGGAGACCCACGCTCAGCTCTGCAGCCATCCCACAGCCATCCCAAAGCCATCCTAGCGCCATCCCACCTGTCATCCTACAGCCATCCCACCAGTCCTCCCATCACCATCCTAGCACCATTCCACCAACCCTCCCACTGCCATCTTACCAGCCACCCCAGCAGCCATCCCAGTGCCATCTTACCAGCCATTCCATGGCCATCCCACTAGCCATCCCACCACCATTCTAGCACCATCCCACCAGTCATCCCACTGCCATCCCACCAGCCCCAGGTGCCAGGGCAGAGCCGTGGGGTGCCGGGTCCCCGTGCCATGCCCGGGTTGCAGCTGCAGCGAGCGCGGGGGCCGCGGGCAGAAGGGGGGCAGGAGAGCTCTCAGGCCCTGGCCCCGGGGGCTGAGCCCGGCTAAAGGCGAGCTGATTAAAGCAATTAGGATTTTAAATAGTAACAGCAGAGTGGCTCATCAGCACTGGAGAGGCAGTCAACTGACGAGTCTGAGGAGCCTATTTAGGGATCTCAGTTGGCTGAGGATCCTAAGCGAGGCCCTAAGGTTCCTCTGCAACCAGAGGGGTCCAGCAGGGTACCCAGTGCAGGGGGGTCCTGGGGACCCCACAGACCCTACAGTATCCCCGGTGCCTGCCAGGCACTTGGGGCAGCCTGGCCAGGAGATGCCAAGGGACAGCCCTGTATATGCAGCCAGCCCCATTCCCTGCCCTGTGGCCGCAGCCAAGGAGGGGACCCCACAGCACAGGCACCCCAAGGAACCAGCACCCTGGGCACCCAACACCTCACAGGGTGGCTGTGCCAGGCTGTGCTGCATGCCAAGGAGCGCCCGCTGCCCACTCCTCCCGCTCCTTAAGCTTGTTGTTTATTCTCTCTAATAAAGGCTCTGGGAAGGGAACGTGGCAGGAATTCAGCAGCGCTTCTCAGGAGGCAGCTCCAGCAGCAAAAAGCACCTCTTGCAGCAGCCGGAGCCGAGCGCAGCACGAATCCTGCCGCCCGGGCTCCCTCTGATCTGCCAGAGATTTAAGGCAGTCTGGTGGGAAATCCGTCTATTTTGGTGTATATGAATCCCCAGCCACAAAGGAATCTGGACACAAATACAGATGCAGGAGCAGCCTGAGCAGCCGTGAAATGCTCTCTACCCTTCCCTCTGATTTCCTACCCTTGCATTCGCTCCTCACTGTTGCCAAGTGAGTCCTGGGTGCAGCCCCAGCCCAAGTGCCCAGTGCCTGGGGACGTGGCACCAGGGGACATTTGTAAAGACTTTCCCAGTCCCATCCCAATGGGAACTGCAGCCCAGGACTGGGTTGCTGCTCCAGACCTCCCCTGCTCCAGTGGCTGCATCCCAGTGGGGCGGCATCACCCTGGAGGGGCTCAATGTCTCCAGGCACCCAGGGTGGCAGCGACAGCACCCAGGGTGGCAAAAAGCCCTGGCCTCACAGAGGGGCCGGGGTGCACCCACATGGGGCTGGATCCACCTGCTCTCAGATAGGGAAAAGGGCAAAAAGGAAAGGGCAGCAGTGGGGAGGGGAGGGCAGGAGCTGCAGCCTGAGCACAAGCCACTTGTCGACTTTCTTGCGAGCTCCAAGATGCTGTAGGAGGGTACTGGCACAGGCATATTACATTTATTTATAGGCATTTCTGTGGCACTCAATTAAACGCTGTGGTGGAGATATTGCAGCGTGAAGAGTATTTAGAGCCATTTAACACCTCTTAGTCGGCAAAAGCCCATCTGATTCCTGCAGCGAATTGGGAAAGTGCACATAGCAAGGGCAAGAGCGAGGAAGACTGCCCTTCCCAGCCCCACCACCGCTTGCCAGGGGAGACGGGATCACTGCGCCCACAGCCGGGCATCCCTCAGACTCACATGATGCTTCCAGGGCAGCAGACAAGGGACCCGCATCCCCCCGCCCAGCTCTGGGCAGGCAGGGTGCTCAGCTCCGCTGACAGGGTCCCCAGCACCCCTGGGTGCTCCCAGCACCCCACTAAGGGACAGGACCTGCCTGAGGAAGGACAGAGCAGCTCCCAGTGCTCAGGAGAGGCTCTTTCGCAGCCTCCTCTGGGCTTCTATTAACTGCTCTACAAAACCTCACCACAACTTCTCAGGATGGCGAAGGGCTGAGCCAGTAAATCTCAAGATCTGAGGAGAGCCGTCGGGGAGAGAGTTCAAAGGAAAGGCTGACAAGTGCACGCCAAGGTCAGCTCTAATTGCACTGCTGCAAATTCACCGGTGGCACTCTGCCCCTCTGAGCTGCTCCCCTCTCCCGCTCTGCCCGCGGTGCTTGGCCTGCCCGTGCCCCGGCCACCCGGGAGGGGACACGATGGTCTGGCCACCACAAGCTCCACTCACGCGACGGGGACACAAGCACGCAAGGCTGGAACATCACAGCAGGGAGATAACCCAGCCCTAGGTGATGCCAGTGAGGAGAAGCCCCTTCCCACAGGGTCTCCCACGCCATCCCCTCAGCACCGGGAACCCTGAGCCTGCCATGGCCATACAAGAACCTGCTGCATCTGCCCAGTGCTGACGGTGATGCCATGTGCCCACACAGGAGATGCCCTTCGTTCTGCTCACTAACAAACCTGCAGCAGCCCCGGGCAGGGGCAGGACGGGGCTGGCGGGCACAGCAGGGGTCAGGGCTCGCCCCACCAGCTGCTCCCCTGCACCCGGGCTCGCCTCGCTTGCAAATGGATGCAATTAAGTTGATACTGCAGCAGGGCCGTAATTGCTGTTTCCTTAGCTTGGCAACACGACCCCGGAAACCCCCATTATACTAATCACTGTCAAGCGAACACAATCGCAGAACGCATAAAAACCTGGTGTACTTCATGGTGAAATATAACACCGCAGAAGGCTGAGCCGTGCGTAAATCTGCTCAGCACTTAACTCTGCCTGCTAAATGGCCCCGCTTAATTATAGCTCTATAAACATGACTTTATAGCAATATCAATACAGTCAAAAAATCAATCCGGCTGATGGACAAATGGACAGACTCACGTCCCGCTGACCCCGGGGCCAGGACCCTGCTGCTCCCCGTGGCACGGGGTGAGACGGGGATGCCGGTGGATGTGCCGTTGCTGGGCACTTAGCCCAGCTCCTGGTGCCCGTCCTGAGCACGCCACAACCCAGTCACTCACCACTGGACCCGGTCTCCAACCTGCCCTCGCCCAGCGCGGCCGCTGGAGCCGCAGACAAGACATTAGCATTACAACCCACACCGATCTTTGTCAATTATGCTACAGTATTTGAGCTCTAACCAGCTTTAAATTGAATCAGGACGAAATCATCAGTATAAAAAGAGTCCGCACCAGCCTTTCAATTCCAGCACTGGGAAAAAAAAAGTTATACATCTCATAATGGCCTTCTACCCCATAATGAACAGGAAAAATAAATTAGATTCCCAGCTAAGGGTATATTTATACAATTTCATTATGTGCCCATGAGCAAGTCTGGTTTTCACCAAGATAAAAATGAGCTCTCAGCAATGCTCGTACTAAATAAATGGAGTGATTTAACAGCTTAACAAGGAGCACAGGAGAGGGGTTGAGGAACAATGTCAAAAATGGAAAATAAAAATAAAAAAAATATTCAAATGCTCGCATTTCTTGAGCTGAGCTGGAGCTGCTGGGCTGGACTCCACCTGCTGCTGGGGCGGGCTGGGAGCTGGCGGCGCTGGGACCACGGGAGCATCCCGGGATGTGAGCACAAGAATCTCATCCCCCTCAGAGCAGCTCTGGGGAGACACCGTCCAACTGCTTCATCCTCCAGCTGCTCAGGGCACCGGTGATCCTCGGGAGCCACAGGCAAGAACCAGGTCCCTCTCCTTGCTGGCTGCTGCAGGGCAGGAGCGGGTCCAGCTCTGGTTCCCTCCTCACTGTCTCTACAGATGCCAGGGCAGGAGCTGCAGAGGGATGTTCGTGGCAGCTTTGCGGCTGGCAAGGGAAATTTGCAGCCTGGAAGTTGTTCCAAGGCTCTGGAAGGTTCAAGCCAAGCCAGGTTCCTCTCCCAGTGCTGCACGGTGGGGAGGATGGTGGTGGCACTGCCTGGCCACCCCAGCAAGCTGCTCCCGTGCCCAATCACCAGCACTGCCCAGCTGATGGGCTGTGAGGGTGCAACACGCTCACCATGGGCACTGAGGGAGTCGGGAGCTCACCAATCTCACCAAACCAGGGGGGAGCTCCCAGTTCCTGCCTCCCAGCAGAGTCTAAACAATCTCCTGGTAACCAGTTCAGCCATGAGCCCAGACTCAGGCTCACTTTTCCTGCTCCAATTCCAGCTTTTCAGCTCCAGAGGCTGCAGCGTGTCCCCCTCTGAACCTCCCTCACACACAGCCAGGAGGGGACCCGGCCGAGCCGCCTGCGCATGGGGATGGAGAAGTTTGGAGGAGCTCCTCGCCCTCTGCAAGGTTATCTGCTCCTGGTGAAGGCTCCTCCATCCCACCTTCTGCTGCTCCTGAAAAGAGCGTGTCAGCTCCCCCTGGGCCCCATCCCGGGCCACACATCCATCTGGGCTCAGCATCGTGTGTCTTCTCCAGCACAGTCAGGCTGATCCTAAATCCATAACCCACACTTGAATAGCTCATCCATTTAATGGCAGAGAGCTGCCAGCAGGCAAATCTGTCCTCTCAGCAGCAGCAAAACCAGAGCTAAGCAGTTGCCTTCTTTTTTTTTCTTTTTTTTTTTCCCTTTTTAAATCAATTGTGAGGCCACATGGTCCATCGGAGTGATCTGGAGACCAGGAGCCATCTCCAAGACGGAGCTGGCTGCCTTGGCTGCCGATCACAGCTCTCCTGCCACAAGGTGACATTTCCCTCTCCATCCTCCATACCCCAGGGAGCCGGGAGGATTAATAGTTCAGCGGGGCTCTGGAAATATGTGTGCGGAGAGTTATGAGCCTGGCTCATAATAGGAGTTCCCTCCCCTGCTACAGAGATTAATCGCCGGTGCAAACGCAAACACCATTTGGGCTCAACCGTCCCAAAACCTGGAGGAGAGGGAGAGGAGAGGAGAGGAAGAGGAGAGAGGGAGAGGAGGATGATACCAGCTTGTCCCATGTCTACTGATGGGCTTTGCAACACGTGATGTTGTTGGAGCCTTTTGTCTGTGCCTTCACTTCAAGTATTATGGAAAACCACCCTTAAACACCTCCATAAATGCAGGAAGAGCCCCAGGTCACCCCCAGAGGAGCTGTCCATCTTGGCTGTGGGAGCACTGGCGCAGCTCCCGGGGGTGATCCTGCTCTGGGGACACATCCAGCTGCTCTCCTGCCCCAAAACACAACAGCCCAGTGCTGGGAACCCTGCCCAGCCCCTCAGCTCTGCCCTGGATGGAGCAGAGCTCTCACCAGTTAAACCAGTCCATCATGGAGAATTCCATCCCCTTGGGGACCACCCCACAAGGCACTGTTCTGACTGCTCTGCAATTAGTTCCTTGTGTCCCTCTAATGTAAACAACAGCCTGGTAATTTTTAACACTATTTCACCCGGCCCGAACCAGAGCAGCTTCCCAGGTTGCTGGAATTCTTTACAACCCCCCGAAGGATCAGCAAATGATTTTTCACTCTTTCCTTTCAATTGGGGAGAAGAGGAGGGATCTCGGCTCAATAGTAATTAGAGTGAACTGCAGCTCTTACGCCGTCAAAGCTCATGTTACTACCGAGATGCAAGAATGATCTAATCAGAGACTGGTGTCAGATAACCAAAAAAATGAATCCTTAAGGAGATGATAAGAGCTCGTACCTGCCCCGAGCTGCCCTGCCCACCCTGCCTGCAGCCACTGGGCCTGGGGGGGATGCAGGGAGGGGGTGATGGAGGTCACACGGCAGCACACGGACCAAGACATGGCAGCAGGACACCTGCCCTCACCTCTGCACAGTGCTCAGCCTTAGTCCCAAGGAGGAGGAGGAGGAGGACTCCTGCACCTCCCTGTTAATGCTGGCCAAGGGCAGTGCCTATACTGGACCTCCCCATCTGGCAGCGCCAGTCTGATGCCAGCTCCTTGAGATGGAGGAACATGGGCAGCTGTTGGGGGACATTCCATCCCTTCTTCCAGCTGCTCCCCTCATTCCACCCTCAGAGCCCCCCAGAGCCCCCTGTGCCCTGGAGCTCCCCAGGCAGGGCCAAGGTGCCGGCAGAGGGGTCACGGTGCCAGCAGAGCCGTCCCACCACAGCACTGGCACCAGAAGGGAAAATGAATTTACTTTCCCTGGCTGCCCTCTCTCTGCCCACCCCCCTGCCCTCCTTTGCCCCCCTACACATTTAATCTGCTCCTCACCCCCAAACCAAGGAGGATGCAAGTTCAGTGGGGCTGGATGCCACAGACTAGATTGCATCTGTCCGGGTATAAATAATTTACTGCTTGATGGCCAGAGTGAATTTAATTAGTTCTTGTTCTCCTGATAGAATCAGCCCACCGCTGCTAAAGCATTTCACTCCGAATTAGCCTGAAAAGGACTAACAAGGCAGTGCTAATTTTACACACACGACATCCCCCGCAGTCTCTGAAAATACAGCTCCATGGAGCACTGGGGAGGGGGACGGGGTGAGGGGGCAAAGCCTGGGGCTGGGGGGAGTGGGATGTGCAGAGACGGGCACCAGCTCACGGACATCCATCCCTTCTCCTTTGGCTCTGCCCTCACCCCCAGCTCCCCTGGATCTAGGCAGGGGGCAAGGGGACAGAGCTGATGCTGGTGCCCACCAGGGCCCCTCCTGCTGGGAAGAGGCTACCTGCCAGCCTAGCACCCACCCTGCCAGCCCAGCACCCACCTCGCCCCCCCTCCAGCACCCAGGGTCAAGCCAGGCCGCTTGCTGCTGGAGGAGCACAGGCTGTCACTGCCTTGGAGAAACACCAACACACATCAGTGCTCCCTGGAGACATGCGCCCGGTCACCTGGAAGGGAGAGGAGACGAGGGAGCGGCAGGGGAAGCCGCGGCCACGCTGCCTGGGCACGGGAGATTGGCACTGCTGGATCCCAGCAGCCCCCCAGCCCTTGGCTGCACCCCCAGCCCCAACAGACAGCTCTGGACCTGCTCAGCACCCCACCCGGCAGCACCAGCCTCAGCCGAGCCAGGGCTGGGCTGTGCCCATGGGCTGGGTGCCACCCAAGGAACCGACAGCAGCAGAAGGGCCCTGGTTCCACTGGCTGCCATCGCTGCAGCCCCCTCCAGGAAAACACATCACAAAGGGGTCTCGGCTCCCAGACCCCCCCCATAGCAGGGAGAGGGACACAGAGGCGAGGCCGGTGCCCCGGTGGGCAGCGGGGCATGGCCAGGGCAGCGCTCCCATCGCTGCCTGGTTTCCCTCCACTCTGTAATCAGACCCAGGCTTCTCCTCTAAGGACAGAGTCTCATTGACCGCAATGCTCTGCTGGTCCTGACTCCCTCCTCTGACCTCCCCTGTCTCCAGCAGGATTTATGCTCCACATTAGCAGTCTGCCGGAGCCGCTTCCCGCAGCTCTGCGACCGGCTGAGCTGCACCGAGCCCCTCCAGTAACCCTGAACCCACCAAACAGGGCAGCAGGACCCCTGCCCCGGGCACAAACCTCTCCACAGACATGAACCTGGGATGTTTCTGCCCAAAAATGACATTCCAGGGACACGAGGCCAGCAGGGAAAGGCTGAGCGAGCAGCGGGGATGCTCCAGGCTGTGCTGGAGGGAACCTGCCTGGGGGATTGGCTGCTCCAGCCAACTTCTGCCTGGAGCAGAGGGGCATCTACAGCAGCTCCACCACCACCTTCCCACGGGACAGCCCCACTCCTGCACAGGGAATGAACAAACAGGCTCATTTTCTCCACCCTGTTCCTAATCACAGGGCTCTGTCTCTAAGTCCCTGACCCAACGTGCAGCATCTCTCAATAAATCACCCCAGGACGGCGAAGCAGCCAACGGCCATCAGCAGCTGGCAGAACCCACCCCTCAGAGCTCCCCACCTCTCTCTTCACCCCAACAAACGGCTGCCAGGCCACGGGCACTGCAGACGGGCATCAGCAACACAGCAAAGGCAGGTCTGGGACATGGGGGCACCCCCAGGGCACGGCGGAGAGCAGCATCCCCCCTCCTCCAGCTCATCCTCGGGGGCCAGCACAGCCCATAGTCACTCTCCCCCTCCCAGGAGCAGCCTGTGTGATCCCAACCTCTCTGCTATTTACATATAAGCTGGGCTGACAACTCCTCTTCATCACCATGCCAGAGTCTTCCTCAGAGGCCATGCATCTCAAGCAGGACAGCACCATAAATATTGCATAGGAGGTGTTTCTAATCTAGTTATGGGTTCAGCCTCTCACGCTCTTCCATCAGGGAGCCTTGGATTGAAATTGAAGTGTATTAGTATAATTTTATCAGATTTTATTAAGCCTAGGGTCTTACGTTTTTGATATATAGTTTTAATTAAGTTTTAAGTCAAAGAATGCAGTCGCTCATATTTTATCTTGCCATGTCACATCAGAGGGAGGCAGTTAATCAGCACGTACAAAAACTTCCCATCGCCAGTGATGAACGTTCATGAACTTCTTCCCTCCGCAACCCACAGCGGGAGCCCGCGGCCCCCCTGACCTGCTCCAGCTGCCCCCTCCCCACTCCCTCCTGCCCCCCATCGCCAGGCAGGGAGGGAAAAGTCTCCGGAGGAAGCGGGGAGAGGGAAGGTGGCCTGGAGGCAGCTGGCACCAGGGGCTGCTCCCAGCTGGGCTCCACAGCAGCAGCTGCTGCTGCCAGTGGGTGAGCGGGCAGGGAACCAAGAGCGGGTATTGGCAATGCTGGGACAGGCAGCTCCTGCCCCAGTGCCACCCCGCCGGGTCCTGCAAGGGACCAAGCCAAGGGCGATGCTCTGGTTGAGCCAAAGCCCCCCCTGCTCCCACCTCCCCACTGACAGCAGATGGGCAAACCCAGCGTGCCCGGCTGTGCCCACCACGCTCACCCAAGAGCCAGCCCGTGCACCACAGCAGCAAGGAGAGGGGCCGGGGGCTTGTTTCAGCCAAACCCCTCAGGACCCACAGCACCCCCAGGTTTCTGTTGGCCAAGGGGACCCTGCCCCATGGCACAGCCATGGACCGAAGGGCCCTGTCTCAAACCACACAGCAGTTTGTGTTCCATCTGCTCCTGCTCCTGGGCTGGTTCCCAGCACCAGGAAGGTCATCAGGGCAAACACGGGGCTCAAGGCAGAGCCGGGATCCTGGGGTCAAACCTGGATGGTTCCCTCCAACACGGGAAAAGGGAATCCCAGCCCTCAGCCAGGGGACTGCCCCAAGCCCACAACGGGCACCCAGTGGGTGTAGCAGCCCCCTGGGCATGGTACAACCTGCAGCAGCTGCCAGCCCCAGCACGTCGGCACTGCCCGGACTCCCAGGAGCATCACCAGCCGCGTGAACTTCTCTCTAGAAGCCATTTGGGGACATGAGGTCTGTGCCGATCTGGCAGCAAGGGCAGCAGATGGCATTGCAGCTTGCACTGCCACTGCCCTCGCCACGGCTCCCCAGCCGGGGGGGGCTGCTTCTCCCCCAGGACCCGAGGCCACGGTGGGGGCAGATCGCTCACGGGTCCCTGGGAAAGGCTGATTCATCCCAGCTGGACGGAGCTGCAGATGCAGAGGGTGAGCAGAGGCTGCCCACTCAGCGCTGCACACACAGCTGGGGGGACACGGCCCCCGGGCACCATCCTTGGGTAGGAGCCAACACGAACCCTCTGCTGGCAGCCCCAGCCAAGCTGGTTGTCCAGAGACCTGACCTAGAGCATCTCCACATCTCCCAGCAGCACCAGCCTGGGCAGCAGAGCTGGGGGACAGGAGCTTTGGGAACACACCCCCCCCTCCACCACGTGCCAACCTCCCCCTTAGCTGGGGGCAGAGAGCTCAGAGGGTTTCTGAGGACAGAGGCAGCGACAGTTCAGCAACATCCTGGAGCTCCTCTCGCGTGAGAAGCGGAGGAGCCGAGCACAGACCTGTCTCTCCAAGTGGAGGTGCTTAAAAATTTATCATGGAACTTGCAGAAACGAACTCAATTAAAGACCATTCTAATGGTATTACATTAAAAAAAATAACTCTCATATTTCCCACGTCAAGGTCCCCGCCTGTGAGAGCAGCAGAACCCTCCAAGCACAGCACTACACGTGATGGGTGACACGTGGTGCCAGTGAGAGCCCACGGCACCGCCGGGCACACGCTGGCACAGGAACGACCACCAGAGTGACGCAGCCATGGAACACAGCGAGGAGAGCCCATGGAGCCCAGCAAGCCACACATCACACCAAGTTTTGCTCCCAGTTTGCTCCAGCAGCCAAGAGCCAAAGGAAGGACCTAGCCCCCAGTAATAGCAGCAGCATGGGGTGAGCTTGTCCTGACCCTCCGGGGGGGCTGCAATGGCCATGGGACCCCCACAACACATCCAGGTGACCCCAGGGAGGGGATAAGGGGCTGTAGGAGCTCTGGGCCCTCGGGCTGAGCCTGCTCCCCTGAGCTCATCCCAGCACCCCCCTGCCTCCCTGGATCACCACATCTCATCCTGGGGAAGAGCTGAGCCCGGCAACAATGACGGCGACAAGGACTTCTTCCCAAAGAGGAGGGGGAACCCCGGGACAAGCAGGAAGGTTCTGCTCATCAGCTGCAAGACTGAGAGACTCGGGGGGTGGGGAGCGTGTTTTGCATTTCCTCCCTTCTCCCTTCCAAAGAGACAGAGATTTGGGATTGGATTTGAATTTCATCCAGAAGAAAAGAATTCTCTTTGAAAAGGAAGTGGTTGGATTGCTTAAGTGCCTCTGTCCCCATATTCCCACCGAAACAGGAGTGGAGGCAAAGAGAGAGTTTCAGGCCAGGCAGCCCCACTCCTGCAGAACCACCAGGGGGTACCTGGGGGCTGCCCCATCCCCAGCTCCTCACCTCTCTGCACCCCACCAGCACCGGGACCCTGACCTGTCCCAACAGACCCTGCTCAAAAATCTCTCCTCCTCTTTCTGACAGGCCCCTTGAAGTCCTGCAAGGCCACCAGAAGGTCTCCCTGAAGCCTTCTCTTCTCCAGGCTGAACAAGCCCAACTCTCCCAGCCTGGCCTCCCAGCAGAGGGGTTCCAGCACCCCCAAATCCTTCTCTCTCAGCAACCCCTCTGCTCCCCCCAGTGCCCGGCGGGCTCACGGTGCTGCTGGGAGGGCTGCGGGTGCTGGGGCTGAGGCTGCAGATAAATTTTAGCTGGGCAGCAAGAGAGCAGGGGAGAGCGAGCTGGAGAGCAAGTGCGCTGCGTGTCATTCCAACGCGTGTATTTATATCCTTCACCGACGCAGCATCCCTTTGTACAGCCACGGAGCGTGTATAGTCAGGGCTGTCAGTTCAGCGGCATGGTACAAGTGTTTGATATGGAGATTTTGGCAGTGGGAATGGATGTACCTCGCTGAGAGGTTTATGTAAAATGACAGCTTCTGGAAAATGAAGCACACAGATAGAAAAAAACAAAGTACAAACAAAGGGGAAGAGAGGCCTTCCACTCGGCGGGTCCAAAACGGATTTCTCCTCCCCACCAGCCCGCGAGCATCTCCCCACCACGGCCGGAGGCAGCACGCAGGCAGCGAGCAGGCAGCACACCAGCTGCACCAGCCCCACCAGCTCAGCTCGGCTGGTTGAGGCTTCACAGCCGCACTCCCCCGCCTCAGACCGCTGCCCCATTTCCATTTCATCACTCCTCCTCTCCCCGTTGTTTACGGGGCTGAGCTTTTATCGCTGCCTTGCGCGTGGGCGAGCGCGGGCGGGAGGAGGAGGAGGGTGCCTGGAGAGAGCTGCTGTCAGCAGGCCTGCGGAGATGCTCCACAACTCCCGCCATCCCTGGAACTGGGGGATGCTGGGCAAACAGAGCGAGGCAGCGGTTGATGTCCCCCCCACCACGGTGCTGTGCCTGGGGATGGATGCTGAGCTCGGGTTGAAGAGACACCCACAGGAGTCTCAGCCAGCAGCTGGAGGAAACCCAGCTGAGGCCGAAGGCACTGCAGGAGGAGCAGAGGGGACCCCACCCCTGGATAGGTCTGGGGAGCAGGTGGAGTTTGCTCCCCATCGACTCCCGCCACCCACCTCACCTCAACCGGCTCAAGCACCCCGGGCAGGGTGGTCTCAGCCCCGAGGGAAGCAGCAGCAGCTCCAGCTCTGCAGGGCCACCAGAGCCCGGCTCCTCTGCCGCAGCCGGCTCGCTCCTTCTGCTTCACACCCTCCTCCGCGGGGCTGCGTGCCCGTGCCGGGGTGGGAGCCATCCCTGCCGCAGCTATAATGATCCATAAAGAAGCTGACTTGTTTCTTACCTCTCTGAAATGAAGGATGGTGATTACCCCTCATCCCACTCCACGAGGCTTAATCCAAATTGATGGCCTCCCAGAGATTGCTTCTCTTGCCTATCACCCAATCCAACACCCAACTCTCCCCTACCTACATCTACCCAGCAGTGAAACGTCAGAGTAACTCATGCAGGCTCGGGATGGAAAGGCCATTTATCCTGAAGTGAAAGGCTCCAAGATGAGACATTAAATTAACGACACGCTGGGGAGGTGGCAGCACCAGCCTTGCCTTCCTACAGGCCAGGGTGAGTCTGGAGAGCAGCCCCACTGCGTCCATGCACCCCTTGGGCTCCAAACCTCGTCTGCTCACACAGCACCCAAGGGGTCCTGCCCCACACACAGCACCGATATGACCCCACCGCCATCCTGACCGAGGACATCCCCCCGGTGCTGAGCACCCCGAGCCCCCCAGAGCTGCGGAGGCACCCGGAGCATCACTGCAGGGACAGTGCTGGGCCGGGCACGGCTCTGGGTGGCTATAAATAGGCAGCAGCAGAAGGGACAACAGCGGCCACAGCTGAACTGTGTTCCGTGTGTCACGGGAGGCGGCACAGCCTCAACTTCACTGTCCCGCTTTCCCCTCGCACTTGAGTCAGGAGAAAACACTCCCTGATGGTCCATCCTTTGGTGGGATCTGCTGGCACACGTGCCTTGGGCCCTCTGGCTACCAGAGCCGCGGGACTGGCTGGTGACAGGGCAGGGGGAGACATTCACCCATCAGCCCTTCCTGCTGCTGCTGAAGATCTATCTCATTTCTGCAGCACCACAAGTGTGCCCAGCGCACGGAGCCGGCGCAGCGGCCGCGCTCCCTGCCAGGAGAGCTGAGCTCCTAACGAGACAGATAACAGCAAATCACGACAACAGACCACCCAGGGGCATGGCAGGGGCTGCTGCTCACGGACAGCAGGAGCTCTGGGGCCTTTCTGACAGCTCCTCTGCTTGCTCCGCGCTCGCTCCCCACAGCCAGCCCTGGGAATGCAGTGGCAGCTCCAGATAAAAACCAGCAGGAATCATGGAATCATAGAATTGTTTTGGTTGGAAGAGACTTCAAATTATCAAACTCAAACGTTTCCCCAGCACTGCCAGGGCACCACTAAATCATGTCCCTCAGCACCACAGCTCCACGGGTGCTTCCATCTCTTGGAAGCCCCTCCTGGGATGGGGACTCCACCATTCCACCACTGCCCTGCCCAGCCTGGCACAGCCCTTCACAACCCTGCCCACCTCTTTGGGAAGCAGTCGGAGGAGCCCCGCACCCCTCGGGGCTCGCAGGAGCTGGCACAGCCTGACTCACCGGCAGCCATCACTGCCACCGCCGCGGCGGGTGGGCGGCCACGCCGGGAGGAGACGGAGGGTGTCCCCAGAGGAACAAGGAAAACAAACCCAAACCCAAGGGATCCTCATGGAGCCACCCCGGCCATGAAGCGAGCACAGGCATGGACGTGCCCAACAAGAGGATCCCGCACTCGACTCCACTCCCTCGTCCCTCCCCAAATTCTCCTCACAAGCAGACGTCCCCTCGTGTCGAAGGCTTTGGTGCATGTGTGCGCATGTGTTCTCATCCCAGTCTTTAAATGAGGTCTTTGCTGAGAATTTACAATTCCCTCATGGCCTCAATCTTGCAAAGATTGCTTTTTTAACACTGTTGGGCTTTAATTCTAATAAGCCTCCTCTTTATTAAGGAACCAGGTCACATTGCCTTGACACTGCAAGAAAAAAAATCTTTCATCGGGAAGGAAAACAGAGAAGGGAAAAGAGAAATAAAGAGAAAGGGGAGGGAGGAAGAAAGGGGAGACAAGCAAATAAAAGCTGCTCACTTCATCCGGGGGACTCTGCCAGGCAGGAGAACGGCCGCGGGCAGCGCGGGGCTGCCGGGAGAGGTGCCTTCCCCAGCACCCCCGAACGCGCTGAATTATTTCTGGTGCGGCTTCACCTCCCACGCACCCTCCCACCCTGCGCTGCTGAAAACCGCCGAGAGGAGCAGGAGGGGAAGCTTGACAAAACTTTGACAGACATAATGAGGACAGAGTTCAGGCTGGCCCTGGACAGATGGTCGGTACCTCCAGCCCGGCGCGGAGCTCCTCGTTACCTGGCCGGCGCCGCAGGGACGGGAAGCGGATGGGAGCGGCAGCGCCAAGCACCCACGAGACCCAAATGCCCCTGCCAGCAGAAATCAAAGCCCTTCGCTGGCAGGAGAAGGCGGCACAGCTGCTCCTCCCCATCACACAACTGCTCGAATATTGATTATTCCCTTCTGGAGGCTCCCCCGGCTCCAGCATCACTCCCAGTGCCCAGTCCCTGGGCTGGCTGGGGGCGGCTGCTGCCGCCTCCTCAGCTCCCCAACTTCTTTGGTTTGCCTGGCTCAAGATGTGTTATCACAAAACATCTCCCATCAGTGTCTTATGTCATGGCCATCGCCATGGGAACGGGCTGATCTCATACCCCACCTCAGCTCCCTGCGCCTGCACCCACGGGCTCCTGGTGCAGGAGCCAGAGAGGGCTCCTTTGGGGCTCATTAAACCCCCTCTCTCCATCAGCTCCTGCTCAATGAGTCCCCATTAGCCAAACCATGGAGCAAGCCAGGACTCCAGGGCTCTGTCCCTGTTCCCAGCGTCCCTGGTCACCTTCCCCATCCTAATCGGGGACCCCCACAGCCCTTGGGATCCCCCATGTCCCACAGTGCGAAGCGCCCCAGGCTGTGCTGGTGCTGAGTGGCTCGTGGCTGCAGCACAGCTCTGGAATCCCGTGTGCTGGCAAAACACTTCATCTCTGTCACCCATAGCTCGCTGCCGCCTGTGGTGGAGCAAGAGACGTGCCCGACCAGCATGTCCCTGGTCCTCAGTCTGCTCCAGGACAGCTGCAAGGGAGCTCCTGCACACAACAGGCTACAGGCACCACAGCATCCCACAACAGCCACTCCCGGGGCTGCCAGGGACATGAGGGGCAGCAAGAAAGCAAAGGAGAAGCCACTTGCACTGGCCAGTCCACCACGGCACAGCCACCCTGGGCCATCCCAGCAAGGAGCCAGAGCCCCAGCCCTGGTTTGGGAGGTCAGAGATTTGGACGGGGCCATCAACGTCTTCAGCAACAGCAAACGCCAAACAACGGCCACATGAGGTGCACCAGGTCACAAGTGCCTCTTCCCCATGGTGATGGGGACCCAAACCTTCCCTCCAAACCCTTCCCACTGGGCTGTTGGTTTAGCAAGGGCTTTACTAAGCCAAGTAGCTCAAGCAGAGGAGCTGAAAATGCCTTTTCCAGGGTGGGGAGGGACGAGGCTCCCGAGCTGCAGCCTTTCCCACCACGAGAGCACAGCCAGGATTGCAGCAGGGGGAGGCCAGGGCTGCTCCAAATGTAGATGTTTTAATTCTCAACGCTAGCAGCTGCACTTAAGGCAAGAGAGGCAGGGAAGCCATGCACAGGAGTAACCATGGCAACTTCACGGAAGTTAAATAAAAACTTCTTTAAAAAAAGATAACGAGGTCCCTGAATCATGCTTTATCAGCTATGTTGCTATAAAGATCGAGATACAGCCAGCTCAGGATTCCTAATTACTTCTGCAATATACTGTAGATAGCTTTATTTAAAAAAAATCTGGCTATGCGTGTAATTATTTAGGCCCCTCTCCACGCCAGGATTTGCACAGCCCACGAAGCACCTTCCCAGGCAGACCTGCCTGTGAGAGCAACCCCTGCCTGGGCACAGCTCTAGGGGCTCCTGTGGCTGCACCCCCAGCTCTGCTTGGGCACGGGGGGATCCCCACCAGTGCTGCCAGGACATCCTGGCACTGCCGGAGACCCCCGGGAGCCCCCCTTGTAGCAGGGCTCTGGGCACTGCAGCAGCAGCACAGTGCTGAGCACATCACCTGGGCTGCCTGCAGAGCCCCTCGGCGCAGAGCGATGCTCACAGCAGCATCCACCACAATGCCTGATGAACAGAGCCTGGCACCGGCAGCACCGCAGCCCCTGCCCCCTGGGCACCGCGGCTGTGACCCCCCAGCCTGGGGGTCCCCTCCCCAGCAAGCAGCTGGGTCAGTGGCTCACACCAGCCCGATGCTGCTGCAGTGCTACGGCAGAAATTCACCTGCCCAGATACCAAACCACAAGCTGTGTGAGAGCTCTAATCCCCTTTTCCTACAAAACAGGCTCTTGGACAGCCCCAGTAGCTCCTGGGGAGCAACCAGACCTTCCCAGCCTGCAAATGGATGATGCTCCATCAAATCCGCAACCCAACAGTGCCAGGCCCATGGCAGTGCCAGTGCCATGGACCCAAATGCTGTTTGGGAAAGTTTCATTAAAACCCATCGGGCACAGCAGCAGCAAAGGTGGGTGATGGAGGGTCTGCCAGAGCCTGGAGATCTGTCGGTGCTCCCAGTGACCTGGGGTCTCCCAAACCTGCAGACACCAGTGGCATCACCACCCCACTGCCCTCCTGCCAGTGCCCAGCCTGAGCCCCTCATTTAAGCTGATTCTGAATGGAAATTAGAATTCAATTAAAATGTGGGGGGAAAGTCAGCATTTTGAAGCAGATTTTTAAGCAAAGCTACATTAAACACATTGGATGCATAAGTATCTAGGAACAAGTTCTACATTTAAAAGTGGGTCTGTTCAGCAGAAGGAAGCATCATCTGCAGTCCAGGAATTGAGGAACCCATTATCAAGGTCAAGATTTTATCAGCAGGTCTCAGATTCTCACATCTATGTTTTACCCAGAGCTTGATTAAGAGTTTAGAAATCTGGAAAACTCGCCCTTTTTCTCCGGCTCCCTGCTTTAGAATTAATTGTTTATCGATCCAACCAGAGGAAAATATTCCCTCCCAGCTGTGGAGGAGGTGAGCCTCTTGTCAGAAGTTGTTTTATCGCTCCCATAAATCCTGGGTGCAGTGCCTTGCCCTGATGTCTCCTGGCACCAGCCGTGCAGGGTCCTGCTCACCCATTCCTTGAGGCGATTTTAGCCCATTACACAACTCAGACCAACGCTTGGATTCCTGGTTTCAGGAGATCCTGAACCCACCACACTGCCCAAGGGGAGCCCCACTCGCACCCAGGGACTCTCATGTATTTAAATTTCCTTTTCACCTGCCTGGGCAGAGCACGCTGGGCACTGCCAGGAGAGGAGGGACCCGGCTGGAGCTCGGCAGACGCCATCCCTGCCCAGGGGATGTGGGCAGCATCTCAAAAGAGCTTTTTTTGATTTTCCCAGGTAGAATCACCCCTGCAGCAGGGCACAGGCAGCCAGGCAGGGCCCTCACAAGCACATGGTTCCTTTGATGACTGGGAAAAGCAACAGCAAAACGCTGGGACAAGCCACTTTTCCCAGCAGTGACACCCTCTGGACCCTCTCCCTGACACAGCAGGATCCATCCTCAAAGCCCCCATCCCCCCAGGCGATGAGGGACTGAGCCCTGGAGCCTCTCTCCACCTGGGAAGCTCACAGGAGCAGAAACAGCTTCAGTTTCTAAGCAATAAAGCACAAAAATCACTAAGGGAGGAAAAAACTCAACAGCATCATGCAGCGGCACCGGGCTGGCTGATTCCCCCTGTGCCAGGGCCCCACTGTACCAGCTACTGCACCAGGTACCACGGCTGGAAATGAAATACCAGCTCTCCTGGCATGGGGGCCAGAGCAACACGGGGGGAAAACAGCCTGAAAGGGAGCTTTGGGCAGCCAAGCTGGTGGTGCCTGGATCACCAAGGCATGTTCATGGTCCAGGGCTGAGAGGAGAGATAGGAGATGCCAACAAGGAAACGGGATCGAGGCTACCCAGAAAAGCCTGGGATGGGCACAAGCCACTGGCAGGACAACCCGTGCCAGGAAATGAGAGGCAGTGAGGGGGGTACAGGAATTGTACACGCTGGATAATGAAACAGAAAAAGGGATCCTGTGCTCGTGTGCCCATTTCTACCCATTAGAAATCCAATCTTGTCTTGCCTGGAAGACAAAACGATGCCTGGAGCATCTGAGTGCGAGCTGAGCAAAGGAGAGAGCTGCCTTTAGATTGGTTTATTAAAAATAAAGTTTTCAAAAAAACCCTGAATCTCAATAACTAATGAAATAACGGAGTAGAAAATTTTGCTTCCTTGTCTGGTATCTCAGCCTGTCAATTAATTTGCAAGAATGCACATCCCAAAATACCTCAAACGATCTCAGCAGAAAGCCCTGGAACAGCCCCGAGAACGGCCTGGTCCATGCCACGAAGGGTTAGGGAGGAAAAAAGCAGCTGCTGCTGGCAGCCCCCAGCATCCCAGCTGAGCACCCTGGCAAGAGAAGGAGCCTCCTGCTGGGAGAAGGCGCTGGAGCTCTCAGCCCAGCTCGCTGGCAGGGTGAGGGTCCCCGAGGGTCCCAGGGCAGTGAACCCCCCCCGGGTAGCCTGAGCCAACTGCCAGCAACAGCTCTGGCAGGACAGGGCTGGGGAGGGCAGCAGGGGGTCCCTGCAGGCTCTGAGCCCATCCGTGGGAGGCCTCTCAGCTCACATGCCTGGAAATGTCTCCTTTCCACTCTGCTGTATCCATCACCGAGGAGCAAAAGGTGTCCAGACCCATCTGAGAGCCAGCTGCTCTGCAGGTCACCCTTCAAACCCAGCCCAGGCTCTGCCTCGCTCCACAGCCCTAGGAAAGGCACCTCAGCCTCCTCATCCTTCTTGCTCCAGATGTGCAAAAGGCAGAGATGCTGCCACCCAACCACTCTGGCACCTCTGGAGGCTGCTCCGTGGCAATGCCCAAGGAGCTCCAGGCTCCTGGCACGACTCCGGCTCAAACCCACTCCGCCACCGAGCCCAGCCTCAGACCTCACCACCAGCTCCCCTTCCTCTTCCACAGCTCTTTGGAAAGAGCAGATCAGTCATAAGAACTAATTATTCAATGTATTCTCACCCCCATAAGACTGTAAATTAAAACAGAACTCAAATAAATTAAGGAACTTCCCTCATGCCTTTTGTTATCTCAATAACCTTCAGAGGCATTTATCTACTGTCAGCTGATCCATTTGAAAAATTGTGACGACAAACTAATTTAGTAAATGCACACACTTAAAAACCTTTATTTATATACTGAGCAAGCAAATACAGCCCGTGCTGGACAAGCTGCTCGAGACGTGAGTCTGATGGGGACACCAGCAGCCCCCCAAGTGCCCAACACCAGCCCCACTCCTGCACTCCCGGGGAGACCCGGGAAGACTCTCAGGCATTGATGAGGAACAACACGTTCCAGGGATGGGAGACGAAGGGAAGAGGCATTGGGAAGAGGCCCTTTATTTGGAAAAGGAAGGAGGGAAAAATCCCAGCCCTCACCATAAAGGGACTATGTCAGTGGGGAACACACAAATTCCACACAACCGGCCAGGTTTGGGAAAGGAAAGCTGGAAGAGCTGGTTTTCCAAAGGCAGCATCACATGGAGCAAGGGTCAGCAGCTTAAAAATACCCTAAAACCTGCCAGCCTTGCACTGAGCAGGCTCCCAGGGAGGTGTCTGCCAGTAACGGCTCCTCCAGTGCCTCCGGTTTCATGATATCTGTCCCCATGTGGTTCCTAAACTGGGGGAAGGAGCAAGAGCCGCAACCACCAGGGTTTCCCAGTCCCATCCCAGCTGCTCCTGCACCCCTTCCTGGGTTTAGGCTCATGGCCACCAGCCAGAGAGCTCCAGACCTCTCATCTTCAGTGCTCCAAAACCACCCCCTCTGCTCGCTACACAACACTCATGTCTCTGTGAGGGTACCTCACGTCCATGCCCCAAAAGCAACCACCTTAACCCTGGCAAAGGTTCACCTAATGCTGCCCCGGAGCGTCCATGTGCCCCTGTGCCATGGCTTTCTGTGGGGCTGAACAATCCCACGGCTTACTTCAAAGGAGAGGGGGAGAAAATCCACCCTCCTGCCTTTTCTGTGAAAGAACAAGCAGAGCATCACCACAGCTCCCCAGAGCCAAGAACAAGTTCCCAACGACTGGCCAGATCTGGGCAGCCCTGCCAGCCCCCACCCGCTGCAATCAGCCCTCCGCAAAAATTACCAACTCCAGCCTCTTTCTCCATCTATTATCCAGAAAAACAGCCTTAATTTCTTGCTTTGTGAGGCTTTATCACGCCTCAACCATTTTCGCCCAAGACCAGGAAGCTCTCTGGGGAGTAAAGTGCCTTCATCTGTTCTTGCTCAGCACCCAGCACAAGGCCTCCATCCCTGGGTACCACTGAAATGCAGATAACACCAGGGCAGCAGAACACACCCTGGGAGTGCTGTGAGATGAACCACGAGCCCCAGACATCCCGGAGAACACCAGGCAGAATTAGCAAGGATAAAAAAGCAACGTCTTCCCCAAGCCCACAGCGACCTGTGCCCACCACTGTGCCCCCCGGGAGCACCCTGCCCGAGGAGGCTCCTGCAGAGGCGGCGAGCGAGCTCCAAACCCTCACGAAAGGCAACCAAAAATAGTCGCTGTTGTTAATGTCATGCTTACTGGAGTGAGAAGCCGAGAAATCCCTGCTCCCCCCCCCCATCCCTCCGCCTGCGCACACATGGGCGATAACGAAGCCTCCCCAGTGCTCTCCAGGCTGCTCCAGCCGCAGGGATGGGTCTGTGCCCCTCGCCGCTGCTCATACCCCCTTGCTGCCCAATACCCCCTTGCTGCCCATACCCCACTGCTGCCCGTCCCAGCACCTCAGCAGCACGGCTGCTCCCAGAGCCCTCACGTTTGTTTACTCCAGTATATTCAGCTGGAAGCCGCTGGGCATGGCGCTGGGCATGGTGCAGGATGCTGGTATGCACTCGGACGGGGCACACGGGTGATGGAGGATGGCGTGGGCACTCCCACACGCACCACAAACCCACCAGGTGACTCCCAAGGGCCTTCTCCATCCCTCCCTCCCTCCCCACGCCACAAGCCCTTAACACACGAGGAAATTCCCGGAGATAGGCAGGAATCCTGGGGAGGAGATGCCCAGGACAGCTTCTCGCTCACCAGGCTGTGCCCGTTGGCAGCAAGACCGAGCTCTGCCCACAGCTTCGCCCGCTCCTCAAGGCTGCCCAGGAGCCGCCTTCTCCTCCTCCTCCTCCCTCAGCCCATTAACCCAGACTCCACCCAACTTTTCCTTCATTCCCCTTCACCTAGAAGGTGTGATTTTAATTAGTGCAATATCCCTGTTAACAACAGCACCTAATTAAGACATCTGTTAAGAGCTTATATTGCAAACTTAATGAGAAGTTGGGCCAAAATCCCTTCCCAGATGCCTCAAACGCTGCTGCCGCCTCCAGCGGGCAGAGCCGGTGGGAACGGGCAGCCTCCGTTACCGGACCCAGCTCAGCCCGAGCCGGCACCGCCCGCCG